>PVJC01022066.1:0-27704 GCA_004026665.1 Murina feae | reverse complement strand
CCCTGCCCTCATCCTCCCACACTGCCCTGCCCTCATCCTCCCACACTGCCCTGCCCTTGCACACTGCCCTCTGAGTCACCTCCCAGCTAAGCTGTTTACACCTGAATCCCAGTCTCAAGCTCAACTGGGGGTGAAGAGGAACCCAAACTGACACTTTTTCTTTTCTTTCTTTCTGTTTTTACTTGAAAAAGTAATTTATATCCACTCATTTTGTTGAGATGTAATTGACATAACATTAAATTACTTTCACTGTACAACACAACGACTCCCTATTCGTATACGTTGTGAAATGTCACCACAATGAGTCCAGGTGCCATCCATCCCCGGGCGCACTTGCAAACGTTCTGTGTTTTCCTTGTGATGAGAACTTTAAGGATCTCGTCCCTTAGAAACTTTCCAACAGGCCACATAGTATTAACTATCGCCCTGTGCTGTCCCTCACACCCCCAGGCCTTATTTACTTTATACCTGGAAGTTTCCCCTTTGACCTCTGACACCCATTTTCCCACCTGTTTTTATTCATTATGATGCTCCTGGCAGCCTTGCACAACTTCTCAGATACAAGCAAGGTCTCTGCCAGGAGAATTAAAGTCAGGGCACAATAGAAATGTACTATGCCACGAGTCAGAAAAAAAAAGTAAAAAAGCAAGGGAAATCTAATAACAACCTACAAACTCCCCGCCAGGTACACAACTTCATGTAATTCAGATGCCTGCTCAACACACGCCCAATCAGGAGGGTACCTTGCATTTTAAAATTAAAGGATTCTTTACATCTTATCCAACTGGGGGAGGGCTCACTATTATTTGCGCTGAGCTCTGCCTTTGCCCTCGTGTCCTGAGCTCCTCTCCCTGTGGCCGCGGCCCAGGCACCACACAGCCCTGGTTTGACTGTAACCTGCATCCTGCTCCTTCTGCTGGAATTTGCCTGTGTAGCTGATGCTGTGCTTCTGAACACGTGATTGCGTGAGCTGCACAGCAGCCCTGAGAAGCAGTCAGGATGGGCAGCTCTGTTCCACTGTACAGGAGGTTAAGGACAGGGAGGTTTGGCGCATCACACAACCCTGTCACTGATGATCTCAGAATTCATACGTTCTCGTTCCCAGCCTGGCATGCTTCTTCCATAACACGCACGTCCCTACAAAGAGCAACGTGCACAGAGCCATCAATTTACTCACTTATCAACCAGACATCCAACAGTTATGTCAACTCAGGTACCAAAAACTCAGGTACCGCAAGTTAACGCCCCTTAACACCCCAAACCCTCCCACACCCTCACTGCAGCCACCTCTCCTCAGCCTGGGAAAGGCTCTATCCCAAACACGCTTGATGCTTTCAGCCACCTTTCGTTACACAAGTTCAGCCCACGAAGCCCTGGGTCTTTGCATTCTTATCTACAAGTTGGAGAGAGATAAACCACCTGTGCCCTTCGCCCTCCATCGTCAGCAGCAGAATTCCAGAGACAGTGAACTTGAGGAGCCCCTTCCGACAGGACAGAGGTCTGCAGCCTCCTCCTGCCAGGCCCTGGGGCTGATGTCCTCTCAGCCCTCCGCCCGGGGAGCTCTCTCGGGCCCACTGCGACGAAACCCTGACTCTGGAAATCCACTCCTAGCCCCACCTGCCTTCCAACAGGCGTGTTGATGGCCGTGGCTCTGCAGTGGGGAGCCGTAAGGCATGAATGGCGTGTGTCCATATGTTGGAGCCGATCTTTGTCAGGAATGCACTAAACACTTCATAAATTACGTCCTTGGCTGTCAAGCCACCTCTGATATTAAATTAGTCACTGCTAACCATTCCCTACACAAGACCCAGGGGACGGATGCACTGGACTGTGACAGAGTTTCTCTCTTTTACATTTTTTTTTAATGGAAAATGTGTGCAGAGGAGTCAGTCATCCTGACCCACGCTGCACAACCACAGGCGTGTGTGATGGACATTCCTTCTGGGCGTGTAGCACTCGTCTCCCAGCGTGTTCTGTGCAGAAAGTGCTGGAGAGAGGCCGGCCAGGCCTGGGTGCCGTGTCTTTCCCTTCATGTGGGCCAGGCGCTGTTGTCAACATCTTCTATGCTTAGAGGAACTCAGTGCTTACAGAGATCGCATGTCAGGACATTACTGTTACCTTCAGTTGATGGTGAGGGAGCTATCGGTGTTGAGTGATCTGTCCAACGTCACATAATGAGCAGCCCTGGGACTCATTAGGCACGCGGTTCCCTTAATCGCCCCCCATACACACACCAGCCTCTGCTCCACGTATGTCAGACCCGGAGTGACAGCACCATGGGCAGAAGGTGTTGGCCAAGGGTCTTCACCTCACTCCTCAAAAGGCTACCCTTTTATTTACTGATGCAATAAATAGTCACTTAGAATCCACTGCCCTAGAGGGTCTTAAGAAATGTTCTTGTAAAAGCAGTTTCTTTTCATAGATTACAGCCTATTCCAGTGTATTAAGTAATTACATATTCCAATGTATAAAGTGATTTGAAGAAGAGCCTCCTGGGTTGAACAGAAGGGGGGGCACAGAATCTGCCAACACCCTCCTGAGAGGCCCCGGAGGTCCCCCTCCAGCAAGGCCACTCTGAGGCACGTGACATCTTCAAACCAACATTTTCCATGTGTACCTAGAAGAGGCGCTGATATTGAATGGAGAGAAGGGTCAAAAAGGATGAATTTTCTTCCATTTTCTGGAACCACTTAACTCTGGTCATGGATTTGCATGAATTTCAATGCATGACAGTTAAAGGACAGTAAGGGTTAAAGCAAAGTGTACGACATGGGATCACGGGATGTTTCTGTATGTCATTTGAGCCACATGTGAAGTGGGAACAGTTAGTTGGAAGGGAACAGTTAGTTGGAAGGGAAAAACGTCAATAATGGTAGATTGTATTCTCTGGAGGGATTTGCTAAGAAATGCTCAGTAATAGATATGCTCAGTCTACTGACAGCCGTTCTTAAAAGCAATAGCATCGTATTCCACAGTATTCTTTCCCCCCAAAGTGGCAGGAACATAATTTAAGGCAGCTTAAGCAGAACAGGAAGTGTTTTAACTTTTATACACAGGAAGCAGTGGTTGATGTGGACACAGCGAAGGCAGAGGTTGCAGGTATGGGCGCCCCGCCCTGAGCTCTGCTTTCCGGAGTGTATGGCCAATTTCCCTCCCCCTGCAGATGAAACCCACATGAATACTAGATCAGGCGACTACCACCAGCTCCAGCTGTCCACTTTCCCCAACCCAAATCCCGAAGAGAATCAGACTTTCCTGCTAAGCACTAACACATGCGTAGTTGGCCGGATTGAGTCATTTGCTCAGTTCTGAGCTGATCACTAGAGCCAGGGGTTCTATGATTTACCAGCCTGGATCACACACTTGCCGTGTGAGGAAGGCAGTGGGTACCATGATTTCCATACTGCCAGGAACACAACATGTAGGAAGGGCCCAGCTGGTGTGGCTCAGTGATTGAGCTTTGACCTATGACCTCATAGTTTGATTCCTGGTCAGGGCATCTAACTGGGCTGTGGGCTTGATCTAGTGTGGGGCATACAGGAGGTAGTGGATCAATGATTCTCTCTCATCATTGATGTTCCTAGCTCTCTCTCCCTTTCCCTTCCTCTCAGAAATCAAACACACACACACACACACACGCATACACATACGCATACACACATAAGTAGGAAGGGATTATTCCTCACCAGAGAGGAAGCAATATCTATATTCACAACAAATTGTTTATAGGCATTCTGTCATTTGAGTCACCAAGAGCCTCAGTTATCTCATTCTCGGATTTATGTATTCATTCATAAATCTCTATGAGTTCTCTGCTCAGAACCCCCAAGGCCATGCTTTGGTGTCTGTATGGGGTTGCTAGGGCTGCTGTAACAAAGCTCCACACATTGGGTGGCTTGTAACAAATTTATTGTCTCCCAGTTCTGGAGGCCAGAAGTCCAAGAGCAAGGTATTAGCAGGGTCGGTTCCTCTGGAGGACCGTGAGGGAGAGTCCTTCCTGCCTCTTGCCTGGCCTCTGGTGGTGGCTGGCAGTCTTTGGCTTTCCTTGGACTGTAGAGGCATCACACCATCTCTCACATGGCCCTCTCCCTGGGTGCGTCTGCTTCCACGCTTCTTTTTCATAAGGACACCCGTTGTATTGAATTAGGGCCCATCCTAAGGACCTCATTGTAGCTTGAATACCTCTACAAGGATTCTGTTTCTAAATAAGGTCACATTCCGAGGCACTGGGGGTCAGGACTTCAGTCTATGAATTCTGTAGAGGCATAAACCAGCCCCTAAAAGTACGCTAGTGGGAGTTTAGGTCAAAGCAGATGAGCAGGGTGCAGAGGGGAGGTGTTTCCATGAGGTTCTCAGGTCTTGACTTCCCGGAGGATACTCCCACGGCAGTTATGAAATTCACTGTTTCCTAACATTTCACTGAGGAAGAATCTCGGCCCAGTTACTCCAGACTGTGGGCTCCCAAAGCAACAGGACCGATGAATTTCACACCTGGGCTTTGCCGTCTGAGCGTGTTGGCCCTATACAGGGAGACTTTCCCTGGAGAGGGGCAATCTGATGTTGATGGTGCCCTTCCCCAACTTTCTCGCTACGGTAAGAAGTTACCATCCCATGTCACTTTGCGTGCCTCTTCTCAACCTATCGCAGGCTCCAAAAGGATCATGCTCCCCGAACGCCTGCCTGCTGATGGCGTCATTAACTTCTTCAGCTCAGCTTCTATCTTTTTAAAACAAGATATGTATATTTTATTATTGATTTCAGGGAGGAAGGGAGAAGGAGAGAGAGATAGAAACATCAACGATGAGAGAGAATCATTGATTGGCTGCCTCCTACACGACTCACACTGGAGATCAATCCCACAACCCGGGCATGTGTGCTGAGCAGGAATTGAAGCCTGACATTCAACCACTGAACCAGCTGGGCTCAGCTTCTATCTTAGCAGGATATGATCAAGTACCTCATTTCCTGTTGCCTCATCAAGAGCCAATAACCCAGTAACCTGCTCCAAATATGCTGAGAAGGCTGGCGCCCTTCGTCCCAGCTTACACTGGCTCCCTGCACTAACTGTGCACCCTCTGCTGTCCCCCCTCTCTCCTCCACGGGAAGTCATGCTGATGGCTTGGAAATGGCCTGGGGAGACTTTGCATCATGACATCAGCCAATGCTGCAAATTAGCGTTCTCCATCCCTTGAGCACTCCCAGAGCTGGGTGCCAAGCACAGCCCATCCATGGGACAAGCTGCCTGTCCTCCCAGTCAGCCATTTTTCAGTTCAAAATTCTGAGAGAGTGAGGTGGTCCAGGGACCAGTTCCCCCAGCAGGGGTGGGTGAGGGCCGGATGGCACAAGACACACCGGGCCCTGGGGCTGTGTGGATACCCGTCTATACAGGGAGTCAGTGTTTGGAATGTCACATTAATGTGGCTCAGCAATTCTCACCCTTTTTCATCTCATGGCACACACAAACTAATTACTTAAAATTCTGTAGCACACCAAAAGAATGTATTATACTTTTGGCTGATATGACAAAAAAAATAAGTACATGTGAATTTTGACTCACATCAGATGGCAATTGCTGTGTTGGCTGCTGTCATTTTTAACTTGACAATCTAAGGGAGAAGAGGTCAGAGCCCCTGACTAAATAGTCAGGGATTGAGTCTTAAAAAATTCTTGCAGCGCAGCCATTGAACAGCGTTGGCGTGGTTTTAGGACTCTAATCTGGACCCTGCTCACCTCTCCAGGCTCAGCTGCCTCCCTCCATGTTGACTTCTCTTCTCCATCAGTACAAGGCCCTGTTACCTGTTTGCTCTGTGCACCGATGTCTGCATCAGCTTGCGGTGTTCTTTCTCTGGCTCTCCTCTCCATGTCCCTCCATGTCCCGCCCTCAGTCTCGGTTGCAGCCCTTTTTCCCGGAGGCTAAGAGTGCCATCTCTTAATGTAGAACAACAGCTACACAACCTCAGCGGCATGTGGTGGAAAACAGTTACTTCCTGAGAGTCTGTAGGGCTCATCTCTTTGGGGTTGGACAGATGGTTCTGCCGGTTTCACCTGGACTCGTTCAGCATTCAAATTTCCCGGTGGGCTGGGCAGGGCATCACAGTGTGAGCCCCTCCACTCCATGTGTTTTTCTTTCTCCTGGTCCTAGCAGGCTAGCCTGGGCACATCCTTCCTGTGGGGGCAGAAGTGGGAAGTGAGCAAACTCGACCAGACACAACCTCACGATGCTGCTTATACTCAAACATTTCAGTGATCAAAACAAGCTCAGAGGGGGGAATGGGCCTGCGCACAGTGCCAGGTATTATGGTGAAGGGTGTGGGCACAGGAAGGGTGGAAAATGGGACCAGCAATATAATCAAGCAGGTATCCAACTAGGTCAGCCTGTGTTCTTAGAGTAAGGCTTAGACTCTGTTCTCACACTATTATGCTGAGAACTGGAACCAACATAAGTTGTTATTCCAGTGGTAAACAATACAGAGACCAAGCAAAATTAACCTCCCTGCCTACTCTAGAAATACCTCCCCCTTCAACGTACCTGACAACCACCCAGGCAGTCTACTGTGTGTGCTCACCTGCAGTAATGCTGGCTCATCAAGACTTGTTTTGTGTAAGGGCAGAAGGGCAGTGGGAGAGTGCAGACCCACCAATAGGGATGCAGAGGAAATGCCCTGCCCAGGACCTTCCCTCAGCCAATCAACAGGGGCCACATATGTTACCCCACCCACTACTTCCGGCCCTATAAATCCTTTGTTTTCCTGAAAACCCGCACTTCCTGCCCCTTCGCTCCACTGTGCTGGTGGGCGAGCGGGAAGTCCGAGTTAACTTGACTAATAAAGGCCCTCATGTTTTTGCAGCGGTTTTTGGGCTCACTCGTGGTCTTTGGGGATCATGACTTCTGGGTATAACACTTCACTCCCCACGCCAGCCCTCCAATCCAAAGTCCTGCCATGTTCTCTGCCATCAAACAGTCTCTTCAAAACCACTTGGCCCTAAAACTGTAAATACCTTCCCCTCACTTCTCCACCATTACCATGGCTGCAGGCCCCTGGAAGTTATAGGGAGAAGAAAGAAAGGGAGGGAGGGAAGGAAAGAAAGGAGGGAGTGAAGGAGGAAGGAAGGAAAGAAAAGAAAGGAAGAAAGAAAGAAAGAAAGAAAGAAAGAAAGAAAGAAAGAAAGAAAGAAAGGAAGGAAGGAAGGAAGGAAGGAAGGAAGGAAGGAAGGAAGGAAGGAAGGAAGGAAAAAGGCTGGAATAACAAAATCAGCCAGAACCGGCCTGAGCCATGATGGTGCTGAGTCTAGCCTCCAGGAGACCCTGCCCTCATCACACCCTGATCATAGCCATTAGGGTGCTGACTGGCACCGCTGGGCCATGACAGGTTCTACTGGGAACATAGAAGGGAAGAAAGGGTGGCGCCCCATTACCAGAAAGAGACTGACCCATTTCTGAAAACTAATGCATGTGCCTCCCCCTCCTTATGTGGCCCCCATAATAGTCCCCTTGGACATCTCTAGAATGAAAAGCTGATCTGGGAGCCTGACTCCTGCTTCTCCATTCTCTGGCTGCTGAACACTGAGTTTCAGTTCATTTTTGTCTCAGCAACACCGAATCGAAAAGGGACCCGGAGAAGGACTGAGGGTCCCTCTGGGGAACCGCGTCCCCATAGCAGGGTCCTAAACTGGTAGCATCCTGCCAGGACTCTGCACCAGATCTGATAGACTGGGGATTTTTCTAGTTGTCTTTCGGAGAGCTGACAATTGACAGTCAATGACGGTAAATGACTGAAATGGTTTCAGTAGCAACAGTGTCTTTCATTCTATGCTCAGTGCCCACCAAGAGCCATCACTTGGTACATGTTTAGTAAAAATTTGTACTTGGCGGTTGAAAGACACATGATCAAACTTTCTGGCTAAATTGGGAATTCTTGTTCAGTCTTGGGCACAGAGCATGCCAGCTGACAGCAGACAGAGGGACAGGTGGAGGGGAATCTCCCAAGTCAGAGGGAAGGTAAATACAGGCGCGACTGTTTTCTCCAGGATAGAATTTGAGGACACCATTGTTAACATTTTGCTAAGGATTTCAACTGAACATGGAAAGCTGGTGATGACATTTAATAGAAACAAACTAAAACTCTGCCTCAGGCAGGCCTTCCTTTGACGGCGTTTAAGTGAATCTAAGAGTTTCTCTCCCTGAAGAGCAAATACTGCTCCCTCTGGTCAGAACCTTTCCGACTCCTCCCATTACTATGATGAGGTGGATCTACAGTTTCATCCCAAATGTGACCTCTCATCCTAAATGGCTTTGATGCTCCCGGTTGTCTGAAGATTCAGATTTAATGGCTCTGGAAGGAATCCCAGGAAGCTGCATAACCGCAGGCCTCAGACAGTTCTGCTTCGGCAGCCTTTTGAGCAAAGTGAAAACTGCTGACCCACCAGATAAAGCTCACACTCCCGAGCAGGACCTACCGGGTGCTCCGTGACCTGTCTGACTCTTGCCTCCCTTTTCCATCTCATTTCTCATGCTATCCGGACTCCCCAACCAACCCTCATCTTTGGAAACACTTTACATTCTGTTGGGAAGAAACAACTTTCCTTTACCAGCTTACGTTCAGTTTCCAGATCTTGCAAAGTAAACAAAAGACAGAGCAACAGGAGAAATGGCACACAGTTTTTTTATTAATCTTTACATGCACGGGAGTTCACAAAAAAGAAATGAAACTCAACGAACTGGTTAAACTCAGAAGCTTATATACATTTTTAACAATGAAAAGGTTTGGGCTTAAAGGGATGGTAAGTACTGGGGAAGCGACTAGGACATATAAAGAAACCTAATTAAAGATAAGGGCTATTTTAATGAAGTCTCTGTATGCAAAGATACCTTGGTGTCAGTTATTTATCTCTGCTATAGGGACACCTCTCTCATAGTGAGGCAGATGAGTAAGAAGAGGAAAATTCCTTGGCAAGTGAATAGGAAAATGGAGACAGATAACTGAACAGCTAGCAGAGCAATTTACAGCCAGCTAATAAATGGCAAGATCTTTTCTAATCAAGGGTTCTTAGGAGCAAATGTTTTCCACATTCCAGACAGTGCGGGGTGGGGTGGGGGTGGGGGCACACCCATCTTGGTCCTGGTCCCAGCCCCTCTCAGGTGACATTTTTTGACCCTGATCCCTCCGTACACTCATTTTAATGCATCAGCATATCCAGTGAAAGGCTGATGAGTATTCTGATTGAGACCTCCTCTAAAATTCCCACCTTTAGAAAACAGATAAAAACCCTGAAGACAAAGGACCTAGTGCACACTGTCCCTCGAACATTCTGATCCCTTCTCTCATTCTTTCCTCGGGTGTGTATCTTTGCTTTCTTTCTCCTAAGCTCTAAAGTTTCCCCATGAGACTTGCAACCAGGGGAGCCGTGGGCAGTGGCAGCTCGTCCAGGGATAACCCCATAAACCTGTCTCCAAGGGCCCTCCTGCTGCCTCTGTAACTTGTTTCCTGAGCCCACGCAGCCCAGTCTCTGTGACTTTCTTTCCCAAGGGAGCTCTGCCTAGGCTCATTCCTGTGGCCGTGACCTTGCATTTTCTATCTGAAGCCCTTCCTTAGTTTTACTGTCCCAGCTTTAATAAACATACTCTCAGAATCACCTTGTGAAATCTTTCCTGCACTCTAGTCACGAAATGTCTCCTGCACAAAGTCAAGAACCCACATATCCCAGACTTATGCCGGGATAGACCCACCTCGGTCCCAGGCCCTTTCCAGTGACAAAAGGGAGTTACACACTGCTTTCAGGAAGATGAGGGCGGAAAACTCCTTCTACATCGGCTGATTCTTAGTTACTTTCGGCTTAAAATAGTACTTATGCTAAAATGCCATACTTTGAGGTGACATACTTTCTGATACCTCTCAAATCTAATTAGAATAAAAATATCAAGAAAAAAAAATAAATGAAACAATTAAAAAAACTTGGCAAGTTCTACAAAAGAAACCATAGCAATAAGGGGATGGGATGGAAAAAAAAACAAGGGGTCTGACTTGGATAGGGTGGTCAAACCTCTCTGAGAAGGTTGTCACCTCCTTTAGGCTGATATGTGACAAGTGGGAGGAGGATGTAATGAACAATGGGGAAAGGACCTTCATGCGGAGAAACTAGCCTGTGTAAAGTCCTTGACGCATGAGGCTGAATATTCAAATGGACAGGGCCAGACCATATATAAAAGTAGAACTGACCCTCAGCCTGCAGCATCCAGCTCAGAAAACCAACTTTTGAAGTACAGAAACCAGCCCAGGATGCCAGCCTGCTCTCCAGAAGTCAGACATGTAGAGACTCAGACCACCTGCTATTCTTAGCAGACTGTCTTGAAGCCGGGCCATAATAGTGATTCAAAATTGATTACTGAACAACAACTTTCTTAATTTTTTCCCTCACTCCCAATTTAGGACCAATTGCAGAAAGCAAACATGAGTCTGTAAGCAATCACTTTGAATGCTCCACTTCTGGTTGGCTGTCCTACAGCGGTTCCCACCAACAGCCTCCAGCCAGTGCCTTCCCTTTTCACACTGTGGATTCTGCCTGTCTCTGAGTCTGTGCCAAAATGCCGGTAATGCTGGCTGACTCTTTGGCTACAGGAAGTTCTGAATTAGTCTTTGCTTGTTTTCCTGTGGTTGGACTCCATTTATATCCAGGTGCGAAAGAGGGCTGAGGAGTCAAGGAGTTGAACAAGCAGTGGGGTGGAGCCTAGTGAGTGAGGGGCAATCAGAGAGTGGACAGGTGGGAGCCAGAAAAAGACAGGGCCATTGTATGGAGTTGAGATTTAATTCTAAGTGGATGGGAAGCCACTAAAGCGTTTTAAGCAGATGGAGTGTTTCATTCTGATTCCCATGGTAAGATCTCTCTTGCTCTCATGAGTAGAAAGGATGGAAAGGGAGAAAGAAGGTGGAACTGGGAGGATCAGTCTTGAGCCCGGTTGTTATTTCAAAACCTTGGACGTTCCCCAGATAAAACCTGTCTGTGGAGGGCAAGGAGAGACTGGGAAGAAGGTGGCCCACTCCACATTAAGAGGCAGCAGGTTTAAGAAGCAAGGGAGCTTACTTACGAAGCTTGTCTTAGGCAGCTGCAGGGTGAGTAGGTCTCTGCACCCACCTACCAGAATCTTAGAAGTTTACACAGAAGTCTTCACCGGACTCAGCCTTGTATTCAGTCCGCCTGGTCTCAATAACAGGGTGTTTGCTGAAGGCTGCCTCCTGGAGAGCAGTGCCTGCCGTGGGAGGTGGGCAGGGAGTGCATTCCAGCAGGGAAGGGGGTGAGAAGCCTCCAACTGCCTGGGTCCAGCTAGAGGGTCAGCTGGAGAGCACATTCTCCCACATAGGGGCAGGTGGAGGGAGGGAGGAGGAGGAGGAGGATGTGGGATATACTGTGGAGTCAGACTCTGTAGGACTTTACTAGTGGACTTGATATTGAAGAGTAGAGTCTGACTGGAACCAAGGAGAGGTTTTTGGCTTTGTATGTGTAGAAGGTGGTATCATTTAAAGAGATGGATATGATTGGTAGTTACAGGACAACAAGCTGCTTTTTTGAGGGGGAGTGCACAGCTGATTTTTGTGATATATATCAAAGCCATACAGTAAAGCTGGGATCTCAGAGGACTGGTCTGAGATGGAATGACCTATTTTGATATTATTAGTATACTAGGGGCCTGGTACACAAAAATTGGTGCACTCGGCGGGGGGGAGGGGGGATCCCTCAGCCCGGCCTGTGCCCTTTCACAGTCTGGGACCCCTCCAGGGATGTCCACCTGCTGGTGTGCTGGCCAGCCTGGGTGAGGGGCTGATGGCTGTTTTCAGGCTGCCCACAGCTCCCATTGACCCAACGTCCCAGCAAGGCTGGCTGGAATCAGGTTTCTGGGGTTTATTTATCTTCCATAATTGCTTCAGCTCCGTGGCTTCTATAATTGAAACATTGTTGCCTTGAGCCGAGGCCCAGCTGGCCTAGGCAGGCAGTTTCATCGCTGGTGCAAGGGAAGCCTCCTGTTTGCTCTAGCTCTGTGGCTGCCGGCCGCCATCTTGGCTGGGTTAATTTGCATACATCTGCTCTGATTGGCTGGTGGGTGTGGCTTAGGTGTAATGGAGTGAGGGTCAATTTGCATATTACTCTTTTATTAGATTAGATGGATAATTTCAACTGAAAACTGTCATGAGTTTGGAAAAATAGAAACCATCAACAGCTTTGTCAAGAACAATTTTTGAAGTGGTGGGGATAAAAGCCAAGTCAGAGAGGGTGTAAGAATGGGGAGACGAAAGGGGGGAAGTGAGTATGGCTAACCCTCATGATAGGTTGCTGAGAAGGGAAGCAGGAAACTATGTCAGGATCTGAATGGTGGTGGGATGAAAGGAAGGTTTTTATTTTTAAGATGAGCTTCAATTGATTCAATGCAGATGAAAATGACCCAAACATTCACAGTGTTTGTCTTTTTAAAAATGTCTAACTTACTTATATATTTGCAAAAGCAATATGTGATAGACTTTGTTTTCTTTTAGAGGTAATGAAATAAAACCTCAGAAATGTTCAACAATTTCCACATGTGCACATGGTGGGTGCGTCAGTGATCAGATCATGGATTGGCCAAGTGGTCTCGGGGAGTGAGGCCCACACTAGTTGGGCCCTGGCCCACTTTCCTCATATTGATTAAACTCAACAACCAACTTCACCAACAGTAGAAGCGAAGCCCCACCCCATCCATCCCACGATTCTTCATGCAGGGTTTATGAAGTGGGCAGCGGCTTCTTAAATACTAATATTCCAGCAACTTCAGGGGACTTTAGTTGCAGATTTCACACCTTCTCTGCTCCCTCCTTTACTACCAAAGGGGAGAGCCAGTTGGGAAGATGCAGGATTTGAGATTGTGGTCAGTAGAGGTTTTATTGAAAGTGTGTGGGTGTGTGTGTGGGCGGGTTTTCTGGGGATCTCTCAGCTCCACAGGTTTCTGTAGGACCTGCTTGAGACAGCAGTTGTGAATGAATGAGTCTCCAGCCAAGCCCTTGAGAATGGGTTTTCTAGCTCTTTCAACCGCCACTCCTTCAGCCCCCCAGGAAGTTCTCCGTTTCTGGCACAATTGAGAAGCCTCTTGTTTCAAATTCCACTAAGAATTCTCAGGAGCTTGCCTCCCATCCCTCACCTGAGTAATCACCTCTTTTTTCTCCCCAGGTTCTGTAACGTCTGCAGGTAATCGCCAGGCAATCTAAGTTAGCTTGGTTCTCTCTGCTGAGGCAGGAAAGTTAGAACAGGGAACAAAGGCTCGAGCTCTGCCCCTCCTCTCCTCCATCTTGGCTGGAACATGACAGATGCGACCCTCACTGACCCTTTGTTTCCCCCTCCCACTCCCCAATTTTCTGCAATTGGGAGGACCCAAAAAATTGCTCTCTGGAGAGGAGAGACGAGGATGAGCCAAGTCAGCCGTCACCCCACCAGCGTCAGAAGCAGAGGACCACACTACCCACCCCCTTGCCCATGTTTAATAAAACCTTCCACCCAGATCCCATCCACCCTGAGGCCTGAGGTCTCCAGCTCTCACTGCTGAGTGCCTACTGTTACTTTAATACAATTACCGTGCTTTGCTAAATGTTTCCGTCATGCTCTTAAATTCCTTCTTGTTCCACGACAAGAGGCTGTATCAGGTTGAAACACTCGCTGGCATCACTGCCACCTATGCGCACTGTCCTTGCCCCACCGGGTCTTCCTGGGGCAGTCTATTGCTCTTCACTAGCTCTTCTACTTAACCTCTCAGAGTCTCAGTTTTCTCAAAGTGGAGGCACTAGGGTGGCTCAATCTACCTTACGAGTGAAAATATACAGCAGTCTCCCTTTACCCAGAGTTTTAATTGCCTGTGATCAACCATGGTCCAAAAATACTAAACTGAAAATTCCAGAAATAAACAAATTTCAAGTTTTAAATTGTGTCCTGTTCTGAGTAGCATGTTAAAATCCCCAGATGTCCTGCTCTATCTCACCCGGGACGTGAATTATCGCTTTGTCCATCGTCTCCATGCTAAAGGCTCCCAGCCTGTTAATCACTTAGTAGCTCTCTCGGTGATCAGAACTACTGTCTGGGAATGGTAGTGCTTGCGTTCAGTCACGCTTATGTTACTAAATGAAGGCCCGAAGTGCAAGAGCTGTGATGCTGGCCATTCAGACCTGCCACAGAGAAGCGGCAAAGTGCTTCCTTTACGTGAAAAGGTGAATCTAGCTTAATAAGGCCTTTAATCATCTCACATCATCACAAGAGGGAGGGTGAGCACAGTACAAGAAGGGATTTTGGGAGAGAGACCACATTTAGATCACTTGTATTATTGTATGTTGTTATAATTGTCATTTTTAAAAAAATATTTTTCTATTGATTCCAGAGCAGAAGGGGGAGGGAAAGGGAGATAGAAACCTCAGTGATTAGAGAGAATCATTGATTGGTTGCCTCCTGCACGCCCCGCAATGAAAGTGAAGCCTGCAACCTGGGCATGTGCCCCGACGGGGAATTGTAATCTCCTGGTTCGTAGGCCGACGTTCAACCACAGAGCCATGCTGGTTGGGCTGTTATAATTGTTCTGTTCCACTATTAGTTGTTAGTTTCTCACTGTGCCTAATTAACAAATTAAATTTTATCATAGGTGAGTATGTTTAGGGAAAAACACTATATGTATATATATATATAGTGTTTGGTACTATCTGTGCTTTCAGGCATCCACTGGGGTCTTGAAATGTATCCCCACAGATAAGGGGGGGGGGCTACTTATCTGTTCAAAAATAAACTAAGGTATATTAAAATTTTTAAACCCTGGCTGGTGTGGTTCAGTTGGTTGGAGTATTGTCCTGTGTGTTACAAGGTTTGATCCCTGGCCTGGTTGAGGTAGGTGTGGGAGGCAGACAACTAATAGATATTTCTCTCTCTCTCTCTCTCTCTCTCTCTCTCTCTCTCTCTCAAAAATCAATGAACATGTCCTTGGATGAGGATTAAAATCATTTTTTAAAGAGTTTTATTAAGCTTTAAAAAACTCATTCAAATTGAGCACTACCAAATGGGAATAGTTCCAAGTGCCCTGCTGATAGGAATTAGGGGAAGGACTTACAGAAAACTCAGAAGCAAAGCAAGAAAATTGCTTGCTGGACTGTGGATTAAATCCTGGTTGTCTGTCTGTGATTGGCTATGCTTGGGTTTCAATGTCCTAGACTTTTTAATTATGATGTGTCTGGGCATGGGTCTGTTTGAGTTCTTCTTATTTGGAATTCTCTGTGCCTCCTGAACTTGAGTGACTTTTTCCTTTACCAGGTTAGGGAAGTTTTCTGCTATTATTTCTTCAAATGCCTTTTCCATGCCTTTCTCCCTTCCTGCCTCTTCTGGTATACCTACTATTCTAATACTAGAGGCCTGGTGCAAAAATAAATTTGTGCACTCGGGGGGAGGGTGCCTCAGCCTGGCCTGTGTCCCCTCTCATAGTCTGGGACCCTTCAGGGGATGTCCACCTTCTGGCTTAGGCCCACTCCCCAGGGGATCAGGACTAAGTTGGCAGTCAGACATCCCTTTGGCAGCTCAAGAGCCCTCGGGGGATGTCCACTTGCCAGCGGGGAGCAGGCCTAAGCTGCAGTTGGACATCCTTAGTGCTGCTGAGGAGGTGGGAGAGGCTCCTGCCACCACCGCTGTGCTGGCAGCCATCACTCTGGCTTGTGGGTGAGCAGAGCTCCCCCTGTGGACCAGGGAGCATCTCCTGCATTGAGCATCAGCCCCCTGGTGGTCAGTGTGTCTCATAGTGACCAGTCATTCTGCTGTTAGGGTCAATTTGCATATTATACTTTTATTATATAGGATAGAGGCCTGGTGCACAGGTGGGGGCTGGCTGGTTTGCTCTGAAGGGTGTCCTGGATCAGGGTGGGGGTCCTGCTGGGGTGCCTGGCTACCCTGGGTGAGGGGCTGAAGGCCGTTTTCAGGCTGGCCACACAAACTGGTGATCGAATTGAAAATTGTAGCCTTGAGGGGAGCCCAGATCTGGCTGGAAGCAGGTATCTGGGATTTATTTATCTTCTATAATTGAAACTTTATAGCCTTGAGTGGAACTCATGGTTGGTCAGGGCAGGTAGGAAGCTTGGCTCCCTCCATTGCTGGGCAACCCAAGCCTCCAGCTCTGTGCCTGCCACCATCTTAGTTGGGTTAATTTGCATACTCACTCCTGATTGGCTGGTGGGCATGGCTTGCAGTTGTAGCAGAGTGATGGAGTGATGGTTAATTTGCATGTTTCTCTTTTATTAGTGTAGATTGTTATGTTTCACACTGTCCCACAACTCCCTTAAGCTGTCCTCCTGTTTTTTTACTTTTTGGTTCTCTGAGTGATATTTTCAACTCTGTCTTCTAATTCACTGATTCGATCCTCAGCTTCCCCTAATCTGCTGTGTATTCCTTCCAATGTGTTCTTTATTTGTGCTTTTTTCTTAGTTACTATATCTTTTTTTCAAACTGTTGAGCATTTTAACATCATTACTCTGAACTCTGTTTCAGATAAATTTCTTATCTCTGCTTCATTTATCTCTTCTTCTGGAGAATTTGCTAGTTCTTTCATTTGGGAGTTGTTTCTTTGTTTCCTCATTTTGGTTGTCTGTTTGGGTTTGTGACTATATATTAGATAGATCCTCTACACCTCTCAATCTCTAGTGCAGGACAGTGTTAAAGGTTGTTTCTGACTAATTGGATCAGGCAAAGACTCAAAGCCTCCAGAGACCTCCTCTGTCTACAGACTGATAGGATTCTGACTTGAATTGCCCTCAGACAATCATCCTCAGGTATGGCAAGAGTTTTTTCAACACCTGGAGCAGTTGCTTCTGCCTAGAGGCTAATTGTTACTTTTAATCTCTTACGTGGTCTCAGGGCAAGGTGTTTTCCAATAGGGTGTGTCAACTGTCTTCTCCCCAGGCACGGCAGATGTCTATGTGGGAAAGATGTCCATCGTTGTGTGAGGAAATGACTCAACCCAGGAAACTTTGGTGTCTGCCTTCTGAGCTCTACCCCCCAAGTCTCCAGTCTTGGCTTTTGTTCTCACAGCTCCAGTCCACTTCACCCTCCCTCTGCCAGAGCACAAGGTGGGTGGCTTCACAGGGAATTTTTGTGCCTTGGTCCTTTAAGAGGGTGTCAGAACTTTCAGCTGCCACTCCCTGGCAGATAGAACCTACTGCTTTTCACAGCCATATGTTATGTGGGTACCCTCCTCAGTTTGGTGCTTTCTGTTTGGAAGCACAGCTTCAGGATTGGATCCCAGAGTTCTCAGTGGCACTCCCCTTCCCTCCCCCGCCTCCCCCCAACACATAGCTGAGATATCTCTCAGGGACTTCAGTTGCCATCTATGGGTTCCCAGCCAGCCTCCTACCAGTCTCTATGTGGTCTCCACTTTCAGTCATTGGCTATCAGGATTCTCTCCTGTGAGTTTTCCGTTAATTATTCAGGAAGCCTTTCAATATTTCAATTGTAATTCCAGCTTGTTCCTGGGAGAATGTCCATGCAGCATCCTCCTACTCTGCCACAATTTTTATATGTCCCAGCTTGATGCATTTGCAGGCTTAGGTTTGGGTTTATCCACTGAAGCCTTCTGGCCATAACAGCCTCCTCATTTAATTAATTTAATCTATGGAACACCTACTTACCAAGCACTTTGTAAAAATTAATTAGAATCCTCATAACAATCCCAGAGGCAAGATCGTAACATTCTAATATGGTCAAGAACGAAAATGATTTTATTTTCTCAGGGGAGCCAGTGCCTTCCCTAAAAGCTCAGCATTCAGCTCTAGACCCTTCAGAGCTATCTTATTGGTTTTCATGGGAGCAAAGCAAGATGATCTATCCAGGGAAAACGAACCCAAACTGAACTGGTAAAATCCTAGGTGCTGACTGGGAATTATAACCCAGTTGGGAATCTTTTCTACTGTCACCTGTATGCAAGCTGATGTCAAATGTGAGACCAGCTCCTGGGTTCAGAGTTGTGTGCCTTCCACCTATCGATTATCCTCCATAAAGCGGGAGAGTCAGTGAATGCAGGCGTGTCCTGCCAGCGGGCTCCTCTGCTTCCCTCCAGCCTGACCAGCTCCGCAGCTGCTGGGAGTAAGAGCAGCATATGCAACACTGGAGAACATGGGGCTCGCTCTAATTTCTGAAAAGAGTAAATGAGCAATTTAGGGACTTCCATGAATTATTTTGTCATGAAGTACAAGTGTTCAGTGAGGCATGCGGTGTTGGGCAGGTACTTCAGTATCCTATCAGGGCCTGCAGGGAAAAGCATTGTCTCTCAGGGAAGAGCTACCCGGGCTCTGTGGAAGTGGGAGGAGTTGCATTGGGGGGCAGGCCTTTCAAAAGGACTCAGATTGGTCTCTGCTCGTAGGGAAACCCTGATACCATTGTAATTAACCTAGTTATTGGTAATCGGAAAGGAGCAGAGGGAAGGCTAAATATAGGCATGTCACTTGGCTAGCTTTGCCAGGAAGCTACAACTTTACACTCACTAAGGAACTGGACAAAGGGACAGTAGATGCATGCCAGTAAAGTTGGGGTGATGTGGGAAGGGAACTACCTGTCATTTGCACCTGGGAATAGGTCATTGGCCAGAATGGGCATGGCCACTGCAACTTTGGGCTATTTAGTCTTCTAAACAAAGAAGTTTGCTCTCTTGACTCCTGGCGTGCAAAGCTCTCTCGCTCCTGCTTCCTGCATTGGCCCACATGGTCCACGCTCACGTGGACCCCACACAGAGAATTAATGGACTGCAACTAGCCTGATGCTGAATTGGACCCAGCTCCAAAATGCAATGAAAACTCTGGACTCTGGCTTGCTTTTAGCTTTACTGACTCACCAGCTGTACTTCCAGGACTGGACCACGGGAAATGGGACTTTGGAAATCTGGGGGGTGTAATTCTACGCAAATAAAAGTCATCTATCCTCCTGTGTGAGTCTCAGAAAATTCCTTCTCTTGAGATATTGTAAGGACTCCACCCCCAGCACCAGTGGGGAAAGGGTCACCTCAGCTTCCCTGAGAACATGCCCACTGCAGTGACTTCTCGCTAACTTCTGGTTTCTGAGAGCTCCCCGCACACAGTACCACAGATCTGGGGAAGAGGTTTGCTTGTCTCCTGTTTCCTGAGAGAAAAATGTTTTAAATCACATTGTCAAGGAATTCTTTCAAGACAGTCTTCAAAGTAGCCAAAGAAAAAGCAGCACTTGCTTCCTGTTTAATGTGCCTATTTTGTGTCAAGGAGATTCTCTTGATTTGCAATCCAGACTCTGGCTCAGAACCGCTCTTTGAAATGTAGATTTCTCAGCTGGTAACAAAGCAAAGCAAACAAAAGAAAACAATTAGCAAAAAGGCAGGGTGGGGCCCTCACTGACCCTAATGTACCTGTCAGTTCTGACCTTCTATGATGCTAATGATTTTCATAACATTTAGTGACTGTTTTCTAGGCGGCAGGTACTGTTCTGAGTGCTGTGCTTGTATTAACTGCTTTACTCCTCTCAGCAACTGCTGGGAGAGGGTAGTATTTTCACTTCCATTTTGCAACTGGGGCACTGACCACGAAAAGAACCGGAAGCCTCCATTCTCTGCAGAGGTGGGATTGCCCTGTTCGAGGTATGGCCCAGAACTAGCACACTGAACACCAGCTTGAGGAGGATCTGATGGAGGTGAGAAGGAAGGTGATGAATGGCTAAAGATCATTGATCGTTAACAAACAAACAGCAAATGTTGCAAATGCACACCTACGTTTCTTTTATCTGGAACATATTCACCTAGTTTACAGATTTAAATTTGGAGAAATCACTTCTTAATGGAGAAATTATTTTTCTCAAGAAGAACAAAACTCTATGAGGATTTTAAAAGCCTCTTTTTGCATAAAAATTGATTATAATTTATTTTGTTGGAAATAAGGGGGCTGTCAGGTATGGCTGAGGCAGATGTTTTTATTTAATTTCTTAGCCCTCTACATCTGATGCTGAGTGATGGTTGCTAGTTTCACCCCTGACCTCTGTGTGCTGGATGCCCCACCCGCAGCACTCAGGTCTTTGGGGTATCCAAGGGCGTGGGAGTCAACAAGGCTGGTGCAGGCATGGGAAGTGTTGCAGGCACAGGAAGGGGTTCACAGGCACAGAAAGGGGGTTGCAGGCCCAGGAGGGTGTCCCAGGCACAGGGAGACACCCACGGACTCCCCCCGTGCTCTCCGGCACCTTCCACATGCCGCTTCCTCGGCACCATGGGCTCCCCCTGGGTCCTGCAGCGACTGCCTCTCTGGTCTGCAGTGGCCCAGGCAGCAGAAGTGAGGAGGCAGAGGGCTCCTCTCCCTCTAGGAGACCCCATCCCTGTATTAGATGGGTGACCAAAGGTGCTCACCCCCTGGAGTGCTGGGATACTCCATGAAGGCAGCTTGCAGACTTCGGTTCCTCTCTGAAAACCAGACGTGAATTTGAGCTCCGGCCACAGATGGCAGCTCAAGGTGACCCCTCCTCTGTCAGGAGGTCCTTGTCCTGGGCTCACACAGCTCTCCCTGGGGCCTTCCTCAGGCTTCAGAGCAGCCGACTCCCGGCCCTCGGCACCCAGCCTGTGCTAGATGCGCTTGGACTTGCCTGCACTTGAGGTGGAACAGCTCGCGCCCAGGCTGGGATACGAGACCAATCCACGTAAGTAACTTTCCCAAAAGGGACATTGGCTTGTTTACAATGCAGTCCTCCGAGGAAACATGCAACTCTATCCCCACCAGCCACCCATCCTCTCTGCCTGCTGGAGAGGCAGGCAAGTTTGGGGTGTTTACAGACATTGTTTTTCTCAAGACAATGTCCAAACCAGTTTGCTGAAGACACTCGCCTACACTTACTGTTTCTAACAAGTGCTTTCAGTTTCTTTCGAAAACGAGGTGCCCAGGTGTTTTTGCCTATGCGTGACTACCAGCTGCCTGAGCTCTGCACTCAGGAAGGGCTTACGCCCTTTACCTTTGACTTTATTTTGACTAAATGCTTTTATTTTTCAAATTACAGAATTGATATGGAGTTCCCCTCAAAAAAAGGTGATATGATTTAAGAAAAATACTGAGAAATGAGAGTAGAGTTTCCAGGCAGGAATTTGGCACCTGGAGTGTCCAGGTGGCATTGTGGGTGCAGTGAAAACGCTGAAGCTGGTGTTTCCCAACTCAAGGGGCTCTCTGCGCGGGGTGCTCTGCCTGAGAGCGAGATGTGGCTTTCGCAGCGTGATTTTATTCACTTGCAGCAAATAAAGGAGATTCATATCCGAAGCTCCGTCGCCCTGAAGGGAGGCTTAGCCATTGCGTAGATACACTGTTTGGTCCATCACACATTGATTTCTTCTTTGCAGTTGGTTCCACTTACATCTGGTTGGGTTCCTGTTTACAGCTGCATCTGCTCAAGACTGTGCTGCATTTTCACCGTCAGCAAGAAGGTGTTCAGTGAGAACTTGCTCAGCCCTTGAGGCCCTCGTCTTAGCTAACAATGCCACAAAGTTAGGCAAACACGGGCTTATACAATCCACTTTTCCCTTTTGCCTCCCCTCTGTTTATGGGAACGCTGAGTGTCCTTGAAGATCAAGGTTGAGTCCCCCTCTGTTTTCCAGCCCAGAGCAGGGGCGCCCTCCTCTGAACTTCCTCAGCCATGCCTTCTGTCCATTTGTGCTCACCAGGTTCTTATAACTGCAGTTCATCTTTTCCCAGCCTGACGCGCAGGAGGCTGCCAGTAGAGGCTGATGAGCACGATCAATTCTTCCTTGCCCTCCTAGATCAGGAGATTTAGTCTTAAGTGAAAGAACGAGAGGCGGAAAGGCATTTAAGAGGACAGTTTGAGAAAGAGTAACAGTTTGGTTCTCAGAGGGCACAGCCTCCCCAGTGTGTAGGCAGGAATTTGCCCGGTCACACACAGGACACATTTAGAGTGACCTAGCTGCATATTAAAACTTAAAGGGTGTTTGGGTTACCCAGAGCACTGAGTGAGCTATTGTGGGCTCAGGAACTGCAACAAATGTCCCTGTAATGAAACAAAATGTGTCCTTTCTCTGGGTTGAAATTCCCAAACTCAAGTTTTAAAGGGATCTCACTTTATTGTTATTTTCTTTAACGGAGGACTGCGAGGTGTGGATCGAGTCTGCCTGCTGGATTACCCAGTGTCGGCAGGCACCCGACATGAATGGGCATATTATGCTTTTTATTAAAAGTGTGGCTCTTAATTAAAAATGTGATCATGGGTGTTTATGGAGACACTGTTTAGGTTTTCTTTAGCTGTTAACACATCATAAATCATTTTAAAGGGACTTTTCCTCCTATTGCTTAATGGTTAGTGTATTTTGAAAAAGCGATTTGAAAACAAAACTGGGATTAAATTTAGTGTTTGACAAGGTGCTAAGGGGCTCACCACCTCGCTGGGCTAAGACAGGGCTTTGCTCGATCTGCTGCTGACCTTATCTCACCAACCCCAACCTGGGTCCCTGGTTCACATGGCAGAATGACGTTGGTTTTAAAAGTTTAACTCCTGGTTCCAGGAAACATTGCAGGCAGCGTTCTTGTCCCAAACTTCCCTTTATTATCATGCAATTGTAAAGCATGCCACTCTGCAGAGAAGAAAGCCTGCTTCTTTATGACCTCTCCATCAATGCTGTAAGCAAGATGGCAAGGTCCACATACGGCACATGAGAATAATCTATACTAATAAGAGGGTAATATCCCTAACTGGTCTGGCTCAGTGGATAGAGTGTTGGCCTGCAGACTGAAGGGTCCCAGTTTCGATTCCGGTCAAGGGCATGTACCTTGGTTGTGGGCACATCTCCACTAGTGGGTGTGCAGGAGGCAGCTGATCGATGTTTCTCATCTCTCGTCGATGTTTCTAACTCTCTACCCCTTCCTCTCTGTAAAAAAATCAATAAAATATATTTTAAAAAAGGGTAATATGCTAATTAGACCGATGTCTTCCAGATAACCTTCCGGACATCTTTCTGGAAAAAGCAATGGTGGCGGGGCCGAGGCAGAGGCACTGGCTGGCTGGGGAGAGCAGTTGGGGCAATTAAGCCAGCAGGGAAGAGCAGTTAGGGGGATCAGAATGGCAGGCAGGTGAGTGGTTAGGAGCCAGTGGTCCCGGATCACAAGAGGGATATCCCTATGGGATCAGGCCTAAACTGGCAGTTGGACATCCCCTGAGGGATCCCAGATTGGAAAGGGTGCAGGCCAGGCTGAGGAACCTCCCCCCCCCCGACTCGACCCCCAGCATGGATTTCGTGCACTGGGCCTCTAGTCTGTAAATAATTAAGGCCTTGGCCTCATCTGTGCTTCCTGATGCAGGCCCCTTGAGAGTGGGCTATGTGGCCCAAGACCTTTGCTTCCAGGCCAGGGGGAGTTCTGTGCTTAAACAGAGGCAGGAACCACTGTGAATCTGAGGGATGGCCGCCAACATGTCCTGATTTATTGGGCTGTTCTTGGGCCTTGGGTTGGGTGGAGCAGTGGAGACGATGAGACTGTAGGATGAGCCAGAGGTTGATGTGGGACCTCAGTTGTGCAGGGCATCCTTTCAGAACGACTGCGGTGTGCATGCCTCCACACAGGAGGAAAGCAGCCCTTCCAGGGCTACGATGACATGACAAATGTCAGTGTTTTGCAAACTGCCAGGCATCAGCCAAATAAAAGGGATTAGTTATTATGATAATGCTTCTCAGTTTTACTTATATTTTTAAAAATCATTTCTCTGCAAAATTTCTAGTTGGCTGCAAAGCTGGATCTTGGCTTTTTGCGTTCCCTCCCAATGGAATTTCCAAGTAGAAAGACATTCTTCTGTTTGCAGCCAAAAAGCTTGCTATCCAAATGCTTTCTGCTTCTAGAGGCCCCCGCTGGGCGCTGCCTTGACCTGGCGTCGCAGACCCTCCAGGAAGCCATAGAGAGGGGGCTGCCCCTCTGCCCTGGGCACTCAGGACAGCAGCGCCCCTGGGTTTTCCTGTCCCTGTCCTGGCTCAGACCTTCACTGCCCTGTGCCACAGAGACCACCCACACAGTGGCAGAGGTTTTTGTCATGTTTACTGAAGGGACAGGGATTTAAAGGGATCCCTTGGGTGTTACGGAATGCTGGTTACAGTCCATTCCACAGTGTATCCCCGACTGAACCTGGGTCCCTGGGAGTGACCAGGGGCAGCTTTCCCTGACCGCCTGGCTGGGTGTCCCGGGCCTGCCTCCCTCTCACTCTCAAACCTGGCCTGGCTCTCTCCCACCCCACCCCCCAAGTTCTCTTTCTGAGCCTCAGGCAGATGCCTCCCATTCTCCTGGCGTCAGAGGAGAGTGTGCTAGTGTTATTTCCTGTAAATTCTGGCGATGAGAGTAGCTTTCACCCAGCGCGCACGAAGGAAGGATCCAGCAAAACTCACTGTTTGAGCATTTGCCTAGGAACCACCACTGTTTACTCAGGCCACGCTCTCTCTTTACCCCAAATCTCTATCTGCTTCTTGTCAGCCCCACTGACTGTGACTGAAGAAGAGCTTGTCATATCCAGGGGGTCTGAGAGGTTGTCCTTGATTGACAGTCCTCCAGCCAGGGCTTGAAATGCACAGTCAGTGACAGGGACAGTGGCAGTGAGTCCCCTGCAAGCTGAGAGTCAGGACAGGGGCAGTGAGCTCCCTACAGTTTGAGGGGACAGGGACAGATGCTGAGCTCACATGTGCCCTGGGAGGTAGCTGGCAGCCTCACTGGAACATCAGGCCCACTGGCTTCTGAATGTCCATGCAGCTTTCCTGCTAGAGGACGAGTGGAGGCTTCTGACAGAGCGTCTGGCCAGCAGAGGCTGAAACATTTGCTCTCTGGTGTTCTGGGCGAGTCTCCACTTCTAGATGCAAACACTCAGCTCTCACAGGGTGTCCTACAAGACACCCCCCCACCCAAGAGCCTGTTGGTAATAATAGAAATCTAGGAACAACACAGATGTTTATCAACATGGGGATGCATACATACAATGTGGTGTGTTCATGCTCTGGAATACATTCCTGGACATAAAAATGAGAGAACTAGAGTCGAATGTAGCAACATATCTAGAAATCCTCCACACACAATGTTGAGAGAGGAAAAGAAGATTTATGTTCCATATGATACATTGATTTATTTCCATAAAATCCGGAACATTGTTTATCCATCTATAAGTGCACATAATTTGTCCATGGATGCATATATGTGTGTGTGTGTGTGTGTGTGTGTGTGTGTAATTTCCTTTGCAGAAGGTAAGGGGTAGCACTGGAAAGGAGAATAAAGAATACTCTATATGCAATGTTTTATTTTTGTTGTTTTTTAAAAATTCT
The DNA here is from genome assembly GCA_004026665.1 of Murina feae. Lineage (NCBI taxonomy): Eukaryota > Metazoa > Chordata > Mammalia > Chiroptera > Vespertilionidae > Murina > Murina feae. The sequence goes on along the minus strand of PVJC01022066.1, from coordinate 2,386 downwards.
GCAGCAAAATTGGTCAAAAGTTAATATTTATTAGTTCTGGATAGTGGGTATTCAGATATGTCACTTTATCTCCCCTGCCTCTACTTAAAAAAAAAAAAAAGCCAGTGCCCTAGCCAGTTTGGCTCAGTGGATAGAGTGCTGGCCTGTGGACTGAAGGGTCCCAGATTCGATTCCGGCCAAGGGCACATGCCCATGTTGCAGGCTCGATCCCCAGTGGGGGGGGGGGTGTGCAGAAGGCAGCCGATCAATGATTCTCTCTTATCGTTCATGTTTCTATCTCTCTCTCCCTCTTCCTTTCTCTCTGAAATAAGTAAAGTAATATATTTTTAAAAAATAAATAAAAAGAAAAGACAGTAGGGGCTTAACATGTCTTTATGTGGAATGCAGGAGACAGAAAACAACACACCACAAACCAACAACAAATGACTGATCCTGGCACGCATCTTCGGGGTTCAGTTCAGCGTGGTGGCTGAGCGGAGCAGGAGAGCGCCCATCTTCCCTGCGCATGCTCAGGGTCTTCTCTTCGCCCTCCACCTCTTGGGCAGCAGGTGGCTGCTTCACTGCTCCTCCCCAGCAAGGACGCAAGGACGCAAGGACGGGGTGTGTTCCACAGGGAAGCCTTTGACATCGGGTCCTCTGTGCTTGCATCTCAGAGACTGACTTTGCCAGTGGTTTGCCCTTGATCAATTGCATCTGTGTTTAGGAAGCAGGCCTGTGATAACCCCGCTGCTCCCTGCAGCCCAAGGGGACACTGTGCTGCTCACCTCTTCTTCACAGTCAGGAGTGTCGGGGGGCACCTACAACTGGGAGAGGGAAAGCAGTCATTCCAGCTACATCACTTCTGTGAGAGATCTCGCCGAGGGCTAGTTAGGCGCCGTACCTTTCCGGAGCTGTTGACTGCTGTTAGTACCACTGAGGGAGAAAGGGATGTCAGCATAGGCTTGCTTTGTACGTGAAAAATAGGAAGCGCTGACTTTTTCAGCCCTACCTGGCTTGGCTGAGTGGCTAGAGCATTGGCCTGCAGTGAAGGGTCTCGAGTTTGATTCCAATCAAGGGCGTGTGCAGGAGGCAACCGATAGATGTGTCGATAGATGTGTCTTTCTCACATTGATGTTTCTTTCTCTCTCTCTCCCTTCTACTCTCTCTCTCTTAAAAAAAATCAATGGAAAAAATATCCTTGGATGAGGATTAACCAAAAAGAAAAAAAAAATTAAAAGACTTTTAAAATCAAGATTTGGGAAATTCCAGCCTTTCAAAAAAAAAAGTAACTATAGCATCCTGGTATTTCTAAGTGGTTAGAGCTTTGTCCTGTGCACTGAGGGGTCTCGGGTTCAATTCAAATTAGGGCACATACCCAGGTTGTGGGTACAATCCCTCATCAGAGAATTGATTGATGCAACCTGTGAGGCAACCCATCGATGTTTCTTTTCTTTTCCTCTTCCTTCCTGTCTCTCCAGAATCAATGAGAAAGCATCTCCTTGGGTGAGGATTTTTTTAAAAAAGTAAGTATAGTGAAACTGCTACTTTTGGGCAACTTGTACAAGTCTTTTTTTTTAAAGTAGAACGGAAAAAAGCTTTGGGGAAAGATCATCATCTCACAAACACCGAAGGGAAGCCTCACCTCATTTAGATGTACCTCCTTGCTCATGGTCTTCGAATTTCAAAAGCTTTCCAGAGAAAAGAGCCATTATTCCTAACCTGCAATCATTAGGAGGGACTTACACTTTCAAAAATTAAATTCTAACAATATAATTACAAATGGTTTTTAATGAAGAAGAAACGGAGGAGACATCTGTAAAAATCAATGTGGCTAGACTTTCTAATCAATTCACATTGTAAAAGGATGCATACAAGAGATTTAAGGGGAGTTATAATACAGAGGACAGATGGGGAAGAGTGGCTGGTGTGCGTGTGGAAGAGTGGAAAGCATGGCGGCCTGCCAGCCTCAGGAAGACTGGGCTTCTGAAGTTGCATCTGAGTAAGAGTTTAAGGATAGTATGTGGGGCCTCTCCCTGGGCAAAACGTGCAATAAACAGAGATAACACAGGGAAAACAGAATGACTCAAATATTTTAGAATTTATTTTTATCCTGTTTTTTTGGATTTAGATTCTGTGTAAAGATTTCTGAATCTTTCATTTGAAAGGGATTGGATAAAATTCTGAAAATGGGAATTGGAACTCTTTGAAACAGTAACACGAACTCAAAAATTTATATTGTACTAGGAGGCCTGGTGCACGAAATTCATGCATGGGCAGAGTCCCTAGGCCTGGCTGGAGATCAGGGCCCATCGGGGCTAGGCTGATCAGGGTCAGGCCAGAGAGGAGGGCATGGTCGCTGGGCTGGACATGGAAGGAACTGATATAGGACACTTATGCTGCCATCGTC
>PVJC01022065.1:0-27681 GCA_004026665.1 Murina feae | reverse complement strand
GCTTCACCTGGCAGCGTCTATAATGAAACAATTGTTACTTTTACTGGTTAGGCCGGAGCTGCTCTTTCCTTCAGCTCCGGAGGATTCTATGATTGTTACATTGTTTCAAATGTTTCAAATCTGTGTTTTGCTAGAGGCAGTTTAATCGGAGCTGAGCTGAGCGGGCGCAGCTTCACTTTCGCTCCTGCCGCAATGGAAACAGCTGTTTACTCAGGTCCGGGAGTGGCGGCCGCCATGTTGGCTGGGCTAATTTGCATACAGCCGCTCTGATTGGCTGGTGGGCGTGGCTTACCCTGTCTCAGAGAAACGGTTAATTTTAATATTTCGCTTTTATAGAGTAGATGATGCACAGCTTTGAATGTAAGGAAGAACTGCACTGATCAATCCTCAGAGCAGTTATGTATCTGTCATTCTTTATAAATCTTTAAGAATTCATCCATATGTACCAATTTCAAGTTTATATTTTAGTTTTTTAAAACATATTTTATTGAGTTTTTACGGAGAGGAAGTGAGAAGGATAGAGAGCTAGAAACATCGATGAGAGAGAAACATCGATCAGCTGCATCCTGCACACTCCCTACTGGAGATGTGCCTGCAACCAAGGTACATTCCCTTGACCAGAATCGAACATGGGACCATTGAGTCTGCAGCCTGATGCTCTATCCATTGAGCCATACCAGTCAGGGCTATTTTTTAGTTTTAATGTGAAAAATAATGTGGCCTTATCATATAAACTTTTATCATTCAGTTATTAGGATTTAAGTTTGAGATTTACCTCTATTATATTGCTAGGTATGATAATTATTTGTTTCTGTTCTTCTTATTTCTGTCTTTCCTTCCTTCCTTTCCTTCCTTCCCTTCCTTTTCCCCTTACCTCACTTCTCACTTTTAGGGTTACTTCCAATGCTAATATTCTATAATTCTCAGGAAAATGAGAACCTTGTTAAATTAATAGTCCACTTAGTATAATTCCTGAAAAAAAATCTTAAAATTGGTTAACTTCCAGGAAATTAGTACTGGAAAAATTCTCTTTACTCTTAAATTAAGCTAGTTTTAATTTGTAACATAAATCAGAGTATGCGCATTTTAATTACTTTAGTTTTAAACAGTTTTATAACACATTCTTATCACAACCTTAATGAGATGGTAGTTTACCAATTCCCTTTTTTGTGAAAAAAAAAAACAAAAACCTACCCCTGAGGAAGTTCGGATGAAGTTGGCTCCAAGTCAAGAGCTCATCCTCAACTTCCTGTTTAATATTAATACCTTTTTAATGGGCAAGTGGTTATAAAACCAAGAATACATCTGGCCTTTTCTTAAATGAAAAATAAATGAAGGAGGAAGAGACATAATTAATGAAGCAGTTGAAAGAAAAGACAAGGAAGAAAGAAGTAATAGAGGAAGATCACAGAACTATGGAACTTTCCTCTTGACTGAAGAGAATTTCTGGAAGAAGACATATATTTACGTGAGACAGATTCACAGGGGAAAAGGTGTTCATTGGTTGGATTCTATTGGAAGGGAAGATGATTAATATTTATTCTGGTATAATAGGCATAATTATAACTCAGTTACCTCAGATGCATAGTCACCATTGGTAACAATCAGGAAGGGTTTGGTTTATGAATGAAAGAGGTAGATTGTGTTGTCTATGGGGCTTCTTTCATATTCATTCAAAGGGGATTCCTATTGATAAGAGATATAGCTGTAAATAATATTGAGAAGTCAATAAAGGAGTTTCTTTTCAAAAAAATAAATAATTATAGATCACGTATCATTGGAAAGTTAGTGAAAAAGTATGGCTGTAGGGAGTGGCTATGGGGTTAAGTCTCAGACTGACCTGTGGCAGGGCCACAAACAAGTCCCAGGTTGGAGGGCAGAGCCCTCTTAACATAATAAAGCTTAACCTATAGTCCTCTCTAGTTCCTTCCTAGGTAGCTAATGGGCTGTGGGAGGTGCAGCAAGTGCTACCAAACCAAGGTGAAACTAGCAAGAACATTGTAAACAGTAAACATGTTTACCACTTCCCTTGTTTTGCTTTGTGTGCTCTGACTATAAAATAAAGCTTTGGCTTGCAAGCTGGGTCACTGTTTCCTCAATCAGGCACAGTGATCCAACCTAGCCTCCATTATATTCTCTTGTCTGCCTTCTTTAATCCTTCACCACCCCTCCTCAGGTTCACCCTTGGCCGTGCTGGCACGGCACACATGGGTAAGCCATTGGTTGCTGCAATGATGTCTAGTCAGTTGAGAACCAAAAAGTGATAAAGGATTCTGAAAATTATAAGGGCATATGAGGTCAATTTTTTGTGTATATCATTCATGAGAAAAGCTGTATATATTTTACTCCTGATTTTTATTGCTTGACTTTCTGTGTCAATCACACTAATTGGGAAATTTTCAGATTTTTTTCTCTCATGTTTCATATTATACATAATCTTTTTAGGGGGAAAATCTTGTGAATGTTATAATAATTAATGGGTTAGTTAATGATTTAATGTCAAAGAATTATTAGCAAATCCAATATTGTGCTATAAGAATAAAACAACACATAATTAGTCAATGCTATAACCATTAGTTTTCCTCTCTTAGAAGATAACTAATAGGTTAGAAATAAGTCATGCTCAATTATATGGTATCTAGAATTTTCCAATGTCCCTTAGCTCTATATCATCATTCATAAAGAATCCTTCACTGCATTTCAAATGTCCGTATTTTTAAATTTTATATAACACCATACCACTGTGGCATTTTTTCAAAGTAAAGAGTAGAATGGAGGCAATTATCGTATATATTTTAAAAATAGATACACAATTGTTGATATTTAACCAAGTTAAATACATATTTTAACACTCCATTTTGTTATATGGCTATAGACATATTTAAAGGTAGTATTCTGCATCAAAGAGATTTGACTCATGTTTGAAAAAAAGAATGAGATAGAAAGTTAGATGACTAAATCAAAACAGTCAATTTACTTTTTTTTTTATTGTTGAGAGTATTACAGATATCTGCCATCACCCCTCTTATCTCCCTCATCCTAGTCCCTACCCCCCACCCCCTACCCCAGGTCTTCACCACCCTATTGCCTGTGTCCATGAGCTATGCATAAAATTACATAAGCTCTTTGGGTTTTCTATTCTCATTCCCCGACCCTGCCATCGATGTATGTCAATCTGTTCCATGCCTCTATGATCTCATTTATTTGTGGAATCTAATGAACAAAATGAATTGACCAACAAAATAAGACCCAAAGCATGGAGGCATGTAACCTAAAAATTTTAAAACTCAAACCTCTACTTTTGCTTAATAGGTAATTGATTAGCTAGATAATTGTAAACACTCTTCATTTAATTTAGAACTATTTATATAAAGTTAAAGAATCTGTGCATTTCACTTAAATCTTCTAAGAGCATTTGTGTACATAAAGGAAGTTTTTGTTTACTGAAAATTAAAAGAATAAAGATTTAGAGGGAAAAAATGCCAAAAATGAAGTTGGAAAGAAAACACTTTGGGTGACATATTTAAAACATTATTGTATTTTCCTCATTTTCTAGATTCTAATTTTCTTTGTGTTTCAATTACTACAAATTTTAGGAACCACAAACTACTATAAAACTGCATAAGATTTCCATAGCAGTTATCTATTTCTATGTAAATTTGACCCCAACCTTAATGGTTTAAAACAACAATGATTTATCATTTCTCTGTATTGTATTTATTATTTCTCTACATTATGTGGGATCAGTGAGCGTTTTCTCTGTTGGTTTCCCCTGAGCTTAATAATGAGCCTGCATTCAGGTGACGGTCAGCTGGATCATAAAGGTACAGGATGGCCTGACTCAAATATTGGTGTTACCTGTAGGCTGGGGCATCTTAGTTCTCCAAAAGGCCTCTTATCCTCCAGTAAGTTAAATGTGCTATATTCACAGAATGGTGGTTTCACAATTCCAAAAACAGCTCAAACAGAAGCTACAAGGTCCCTAGACTTGGATTCATAGAATGTCACTTTTGCTGCATTATATTAGGCACACACAGTCTCAAGGCTAGCAATAATTCAGTCAGAAAATAGATTCTACCTCTTGGTATAAGGAGCTACAAAGAATTTTGGGCCATATTTAATCTACACTTTTAAAACTTCTAATATAGTAAATATAGATAGACAAAACTGACAAATTAAAGCTCTTTGAGGTCTTCAGTAATTTTTAAGGGTCTCAGGGTCCTGAGACCAAAAAGAGAGTATGTATTATAGATCAAACTAGAGGCCTGGTGCACAAAAATTTGTGCACTCATGGGGGTGGGGGGAGAGTATCCCTCAGCCTGGCCTGTGCCCTCTCACAGTCTGGGCCCCTTGAGGGATGTCCACCTGCTGATTTAGGCACACTTCCTGAGAGATCGGGCCTAAGCTGGCAGTCAGACATCCTTCTGGCAGCCCATAGGCCTCGAGGGATATCCACTTGTCAGCAGGGAGCAGGCCTAAGCTGAAGTGGGACATCCTTAGCGCTGCTGAGGAGGCAGGAGAGACTCCCACCACCACTGCTGTACTGGCAGCCATCAGCCTGGCTTGTGGCTGAGCAGAGCTCCCCCTGTGGGAGTGCACTGACCATCAGGGGCAGCTCCTGCATTGAGCGTCTGCCCCCTGGTGGTCAGTGTGTGTCATAGTGACCAGTCATTGCCAGTGGTTCTGCTGCTAGGGTCAATTTGCATATTATCCTTTTATTATATAGGATGATACAAGGTACACAGAGGAAACCTTTAGCCTAAGTGGTACTCATTGCTGTCCTAAGATATTTCTGGGATGCTATAGAACATCTATTTTCATAAGATGTGTAGGTATTTCCTGGGGAAAAAACTTGTTCCAAAGAAAAAATAAGGTAGAACAGGCTTTGCTCTATAACACAATATCAGGGTTGTTGGGGGTAGAATGATTTTACATAAAACAAACTCTTTTCCGTTTAAATTTCTCACAGCTCAGCAGTTCATAGACTCCTGTATAGATCCTAGAGGTAATGAAAGGAATGTTTAGAAACTAGAACTGTGGAGGCAAATGCAAATATGAAAATCCGTATTGCTGCTTAATGAGTAATCTTGAACAATTTACTCTATCTTTAGCTTTGGTTTAATTTTTTAAAATAATAAACCTTAAATAAGATGACTTGGCAAGGTGCCTAGCACATTGTGAATGCTAAATTAGTGATACTTATTATTAAGGATTTCTTAGAGCTTCTCTCATAGAGTGGAACATATATAGACATTGTCTTTTTTCTTTCTTTTGTTTTTTAAATGGTTATAATGCCTGGAAACTGATAGTGCCTGGTAGGTTTGATACTGTTCCCTTGGAAAAGTAACTGTAACTAGGGATGACTGGTACCCGATGGAACCAGCTTTGATGGTCACTGGACTTGAAGGCATACAGAAAAAATAGTGATGCAAGAACAAGTTAATGGTGCCTCTTGAGAGCAGCACTACATGTCGGATTTACAGTATAGTCATAGAAATTCTGGGTAGAAACTTCCTGAATTTGCTTGGGAAATAGCTTCAGTTACCTCTTAGGGATTCACCGTAATTTCACATTGAGAGTAAGTGTGAGGGAACTAGGAGATTTCACCTTGGCATACAGTGATAGAAAGTAAGAAACAGAGGTTATTATTGGTAAAACATCTCCATATCAATTCTTAGATTTGTATGGCTTGGGGAAGCCATTAAGTAATTGGTACATGGTTGGTCATTATGCATTTACCAAAAAAAAAAAAAAAAAAAAAAAATCTTTTCAATTAAACTTTGGCAAAAAGTTATACAGGTAAAAGGTAAATTGAAATGTATTATCAGAGAAGGTTTGAGCATATAGACCTAGGTTTTATAAATGTTGAAACACATAACTGTGTACTCATGTAATTGAGGTTCAGAGACCTTCTTTTCAGTAATATTGAACTGTAGAAAGTTTTGCTTGTTTCCTTGACTTTAAGGCAATGGTTCTCACCTTCATTCAATGCAGCTAATCTAGAAAAGCATAATATTGTCACAGTGTAATTATCTATAATAATAAAAGTGCAATATGCTAATTAGACTGGATGACCTTGTCAATGATATAATTACTTCATCTCCAATTTTCATATTTTTAAAGTGAGTATAGAGATAAGCTAAGACCCTAAGAAGGATTTATAAAACACATTTAAAAGAAATAGAGAATTCTAACATACACATACATGTCCTACAAACAAATGCTTTAGTACTATTAATAGAGGTTGGTAAATAAACCTATGATTAAAAACAACTGTGATAGTAAGGTGGACTCTTATTTGATTTAGATATTAATAACTGAAGGGTAAATTATACATCACAAAGAATTACATATAACATAATGTTCTGTTCTCCAGTATCCCAATGTATGTGTTGTTATTTCAATAGTATGTCAAAGGTACCTCTTCTTTTTCTTACAATAAACTTTATAGTTTCAGAAAGAACATAATCTATTCCTCAAAAAATCTCTCACTAATTCTATATTTATTCATTTATTAATGCTTTCATTTATTTCTTTATACAAGAAATATTATTTAGTTCCTTTATGCATAAAATGCTGGACTGGGCTCTAAATAACTGTCAGATTTCATATCTAAATAAAATATTTTTTCTATATAATGTTCAGGTTAAATTTAAAATACCTGGAATTTTTAAATTGTCCTAAACTTATTAGCATTTGAATAAAAAATAACTCATGGAAAATCCATTTTCCTTGTTCCTTATGATAACTGGAAACTCTTTTCTTTAAAAATATAAATATCTCAAATTGTTTCAGCATGTTAACATGTTAGTAAAGTCTATGGTTAAAGAAAAAGAGAAAAATCCTATAGGAAGATAAAGCTTTAATAAATTAAAAATGGAATCTGTAATTTATAATTAATTCATCTTGCTAATAAATATTCTCAATGTGCCCCTTTATGTAAAAGTCATAAGATTCCACATCAAAGTAGGTGGAAAATTATACTTAACTCCATTCCATAGGGTTACTTATATCAGCCTATTACAAGTTGAAGTTAACCAGTAATTTTGAGGATTCAGATAAAATTATAATCAGATAGACCTGGTTGGTGCCAGATGTCTAAGTTTTCAAAGTGTTCTAATTTAGGTGAAAAAAAAAAAAAAGAGAATGAAGTGATTTTTAGCACATGTATATCAGAGATCATTCTAAGTTAATGTTTTTGAAGTTAACCCTTTTGGGATGACCTAAAGCTGTGGGAAATCATGTCCGCGGACAAGCGAAGCAATTTACCTAGATTATGATAAACCAACGTTTTAGCAATTGTTCTTGATTTTTATAGTAAACCATAATAGTTTCTAAACGGTGCCATTTACTTGTCTAAATGACAAAGTCCTTCCGATCAGCATGAAAGGATTGTAGCTTCTTGGGTATTGTGTTTTCAAAGTTCAACATTTATATCAATATAATAAATTGACTGAATCTGTTGACTAGTTAAGAAGAATAATGGCTTTGGAGAATGTCAAATTTGTTTTGGAGCAGGAATACCCCTGTGATTTTCTCTGCATTGGAGGGCTTTATTGAACTAGAATAAAAACCATAAGATCTGAAACAGCCAGGCAGTCACATTTACTGAAGTAAAAACACAACAAATACTTTGATGTATGTTGAGATAAAGCTACTGATATCTTTTCATAGTAAGTTGATAATGAAAAACTGGAAAAATAGGATGTTTACCTATGGTTAAATCCACATTTTGCCTATAAATATTTTTATCTATGCATGTCATTTGTTTCCTTTCTTAAGAATACTTTAGTAAATCGTTTACCTTGATTAAAATATAATTCAGTCATGTTTAAACGGTTAAATATTTTTTAATAAATATTCCCTGACAAGTAATAATGTGTAGGACATGGTATTATATTCTGTGAGGATATATAGGTATGTTCAGCTTTGATCTTGCTGTAAGGAGAGCTTTACTTTCTTGATAAGTTAACCAATATCATCTAATTTCTCTGAAAATATGCTGCTTTATGTCTGGCATCCATTAATTGCCTTATATGACTCTTGAATATCCATGCACATTTATTCTCACTAATTGAGTTGTACACTTACTAACAATCAGTTATGTATGTTCCCAAATCAGCAGTATCTGCTTTAGTAATCTGGTAATTTAATCTATAATTACACTGTGTTTTGGGTCCCCAAGATTGCTCCCAAATTGGATAATCTGCTAGAGGGTTCAGAAATACTCATTATCACAGCGAAGATTTTTACAGGAAAAGGATACAAAGCAAAATCAGCAAACAGAAAAGGTGTATGGCACAGAAGTAGGAGGAGACCTGGCACGAATTTCTAAGATTTTTCTTCCAGTGGAATCACACAGGCTACACTTAATTCCTCCCTGCAGAACACTAATTCTGAATGACACAATCTGTCTTTATGAGTCCTGAGGCCACTAAGTTGAGCATAACCAAAGAAAACTACAGACTCTGGCAAAATTACAAGTGGGATCCCAGGGCGAACAGGGATCCCACAGGGCAATAGGAGAGGTGAAGTGGGGGGTGCTGGAAGTCCGGGAGCTGTGGGTGGGCCCCCCTGTGGAGTGTGCCTTTGGGTGCCTCTTTCCCTTGGTTGACCAATGTCTGCATTTTTTTTTCTGCCAAGGGCTTCCAGACTGTGAGAGGGCACAGACCGAGCTGAGGGATCCCCCTGAGTGCACAAATTTTTGTGCACTGGGCCTCTAGTAGAAAATAATAAGAAAGTCAAGGTTTTTACCTTATAAGTATATACTAGGGGCCCGGTGCACAAAAATTTGTGCACTTGGGGGGTGGGGGTCCCTCAGCCCGGCCTGTGCCCTCTTGCAGTCTGGGACACCTGGGGGGGGGGATGTCCACCTGCTGGCATGCCTGGCCAGCCTGGGTGAGGGGTTGAGGGCCATTTTCAGGCTGCCCATAGCCCCTTCAGGGTTCTTGCACTGGGGGTTGGGAGGGCTGGTGAGTGCAGGCCTGGACATTTCCCACCAGAGGGCCCATGATCGCATACACCTGGTGGGCCCCCACCACCGAGGGGACACACCTGGCGCAGAGCTGGGTGGCAAGCCAGGGGTGGTCACTGGTGCAGGATACCTCGGTGGGGCCCTGCTGCTGAGCAAACACACCCGGGGTGGAGCCGGGCAGTGGACTGGCTTCGGATGCTCCGCACTGTGCAGCAGATGCTCCCGAATGCCCTATGGATGCCCCTGAGGGGCTGATGAAGGTAGCGGACCCTGGACTGGTGCTCCCGCACACTTCTGTGAAGGCCCCTGAGGCGGAGCCAGGCAGCGGACCCAGGATGCCTGCTCCTGCATGCCCTGCAGAGGCCTCTGTGCTCCCGCATGCCCTGGGGAGGCCACCAGGGGGTGGAGCCAGGCAATGGACCTGGGACAGGCGCTCCTGAACTCCCCACAGAGGCTTCGGGGGGGGGGGTGGAGCCAGGCAGCGGACCCTGGACGGGTGCTCCCGCACGCCCCCGAGAAGGCCCCTGGGGCGGAGCCAGGCAGCAGACCCAGGATGGCTGCTCCTGGACGGCCCACGGAAGACCCGCTCTTCTGCACACCTGGTGGAGGCTCCCGGGCGTGGAACTAGGCAGCAGACCCAGGACAGCTGCTTCTGGATGCCCCGAGGAGGCCCCAGGCTGGACCCCCCGCACTGAGCTGACACACCTGGCACAGCTATGCCAGCTGCAGAGGCCCCCAGTGCAGAGCCGCCCTGCCAGCCTCCATCTTGGCTGGGTTAATTTGCATACAGCCTCTCTGATTGGCTGGTGGGCGTGGCTGTGAGCAGAGGCTCAGCCAGCCTAGGCAGGCAGTTGCAACAGAAGCCTCTGGTTTGCTCTAGCTCCATGGCTGCCAGCCTCCATCTTGGCTGGGTTAATTTGCATAAACTCGCTCTGATTGGGTGGTGGGCGTGGCTTAGGTGTCTCGGGTAATGGTCAATTTGCATATTACTCTTTTATTATAGTAGATAGGCTTCTTTAAGTTACTGTTCAATATTAAAGTTACTGCTTAATATTAAATTGAGATCAGTAAGCAAAGCATTATATTAGGGGTGACCATTATGCAGAATTCTAATAAACAGACCTATCCTCTATAATAAAGAGGTAATATGCAAATTAACCCTCACAAGATGGCTGCCTATGACCAGGCCGGCAGTGGGGTTAGTGAGGGACAACCAAATAACTGAACAAGCAGGCTGCATGGAGCGATCAGGCTGGTGGTGGGGGAGGGGGGTCGGTATGAAGGGTGGCCCTCTGGCAGTGGAAGCAATTGGGGGTGACCAGGGGGGCAGACAGGAGCAGTTGGGGGCAACCAGGCTGGCAAGTGAGGCAGTAAGAGACAATCAGACAGGAGAGGGGAAGGCAGTTAGGGTCGACCAGGCTGGCAGGGTAGGCAGTAGGGGGTGACCAGGCTGGCGGGGGCAGGGGGGCAGAAGTTAGGAGCGATCAGGCTGGCAGGGATGGGCCAGTTGGGGGTGACCTGGCCAGCAGCAGGGGGCAGTTAGAGGTGACCAGGCAGTTAGGAAGGTGAGCAATTAGGAACCAGTGGTCCAGGATTGTGAGAGGGATGTCTGACTGACAGTTTAGGCAGGGATCGGGCCTAAACTGGCAGTCAGACACTGCCTGAGGGGTCCCAGACTGGAGAGGGTGCAGGCTGGGCTGAGAGGACCCCTCTCCCAGGCATGAATTTTGTGCACTGGGCCTCTAGTACTCATATAAAATGTCTTGGCACTACACCAAAATATTAATGAATGTATAATTACATGTTATAATTTATTATTTAATATTTATGATGTGGACATCTTAATGTTAAAAATTATTCCCTACTTTTATAGACCTTTTCACTTATTTGTCTGATTGCTGGACAGTTTGTTGAATAGCAGGGATTTTAGTGAGTAGCATAGAAATAAAAGCCATGGAGAGAACAAAAAGGTGTAGAGATTAGGGAAAGATAAATTACTGTGATCAGCAATGTTTCTCTGTAAAGGAGGTAACCTTTTAAACTTGGAGGTCTTGAAAGATGAATAGATTTTGATAAGCAGTGACAGAAGTAGTGGGAAATGATGACAGGCTCTTTTCCTAGAGAATTAGGATTTATGAAAGAATGTATTTGAGAGAGGTATGGGAAAGTACATGGATTGATTCCAGATTGTAGAACTTTGATTGACAGAGTAAAATCCTGCATTAATAACAAAAATAATGAACTCCCTATCCTCCTGCACTCCCTATTCAAACCTTTCCAATGGCTTTCTCTAACACTTTGGATGAAATCCCAAATCTTGACAAGGCCCTTAATGTACGCCCTACCTGATCTGGATGCAGGCTACTCCTCTGATAGCCACACTGGCCTTTATATTCTTGAGTATGTCAAACATAATACCAATACCACTGCAAGTTTTTTTTTGTGTGTTTGCCATTATCTCTGCCTGGTACAGCCTTTCCCCATATATTGTCTTGGCTTTCTCTCTCCCTGTTTTTTCCTTTGCTCAGATGTCACCTAACCTAATCATAATCTTAAATAGCCCTATCTAAAAGAGCACCTAGTGATCACAGTCTAATCTTTGCTTTAGCTTTTCTGCATAACACGTATAGTAACCTGGCATTATTTTCTATATTTACTTGTGTATTTCTTTTTTAAAAATCTGTAACTACCACTCAAATGTAAGGTTTACTGCAGTATCTCCAAAGCCTAGGGAGTGAAACATTATAGGCAATCAATAAACATTAGGTGAATAAACTGGTATCATCATTTATTATGCATTGAATTTTTCCTTATGTCAGAGATGATTTAATGTGATATGATAAAAGAAGTCTTATGAAATAGGTGGTTTTACTGTTATACGTTTTTTCCCCAGAGCTAGAATAATTCTTGATGTACAATTGATATTCAATAAATATTAGATAAATGAATAGATATAATAATTTATTATGCATTGAATTTTCCATTCCCATGTCATAACTAATTTTATGCAATAAAATGTGACCATTTGTTCACCAGAGTTGTATATCTAATTTTAATAAAAGAATAATATTGAAATTGACCATTTCTTCGGGACACCTAAGCCATGCCCACCAGCCAATCAGAGTGGCTTTATGCAAATTAACCCAGCCAAGATGGAAGCTGGCAGTCACAGAGCTGAAGTAAACAGGTGGCTTCCATTGCACCAGGAGTAAACTGTCTGCCTAGGCTGGCTGGGCTTCTCCCAGCTCAGGCAACATAGTTGCAATTATACAAGCCACGGAGCTGAAATAAACAGCAAGCTTCTGTTGCACTGGTGATGGAGGAAACTGTCTGCCTAGGCTGGCTGAGCCTCTCTGCTCATGGCAACATTCTTTCAATTATAGAAGTATGGAGCTGAAGCCAACAAGAGGCTTCGTTACCTGCCTAGGCCTCAGCTTAAAGCAACAGTTTCAATTACAGAAGATAAATAAACCCCAGAAATCTGCTTCTAGCCAGGCTTGCTGGGACGTTGGGTCAATGGGAGCTGTGGGCATCCTGAAAGCCTGAAAACACCCCTCCACCCATCACCCAGGCTGCCGAGGCACCCCAGTAGGCACCCAAAACCTGAAGGGACTATGGGCAGCCTGAAAACAGCCTTCACACCCTCACCCAGGCTGGCCACACTCCAATGGGGTGAGGGTCCACACTCGGGGGCTTGGCAGCCTCACCCAGGCTGGCCAGGCACACCAGCAGGTAGACATCCCCTGAGGGGTCCCAGACTGCGAGAGGGCACAGGCCGGGCTGAGGTACACCCCGAGTGCACAAATTTTTGTGCACCGGGCTCCTAGTATATCTAATGAAATTCTTAGATTTTATATCTCAGTAATGGAACTGTTTCTTAGAGTACTGAATATTTGAAAATGTGGTTCAACAGAAAGAGACAAGACACTGATTGTACTTAAAAGTAAAAAGGTAAAATCAGAGAGAAGAGTGGTTACATGAAGAGGGCAAACTTTTGGTCTATCAGTGTGCAGAGCAAATAATTGCATTGTGTGTCTGTGTTCATGTATGGTAAGGATATATACCCAGAATATCTGCAGCTCAATATCCATTAGCATACACTTTATATCACTGCTAAACATGAACATATGCATCAGACATTCCCTTTGTCAGCCTTTAGATTCTCTAGGTATTGGCTTTAGGTAGTATTGTGAAAGCCCATAATTGCTAGGTTGAAGAGAGAAATAAAAAAAGTAAGAAACCCTTCTTCTGACCTTAAGCCTTCAGATGGGATGGTTAGCAAACAAGTGCCTTCACATGTGAAGATGAATGCCCTCTGACACTAAGTTGGAGCTCAGTTATGTGATTTGCTTTAGCCCATAGATTGAGGCAAAAGCAAACTTGTGTAGTTCAAACCTCAGACCTCAGGAGACCTTAGATAGTTCCACTTGCCTTCTTATACCTCTGCCATTGCCATAAGAGGGCATGCTGGGTACAGCCACTGACCTCAGGATGAGAGACACATGGAGCAAAGCCAACCCACAGTTGCATGAGTGAATAAGCAGTGATCAGCCAAGTTTAGTATAGATCAGCAGAATATCACAGATGGGAGAAATACAGATTTACTGTTTTAAGCCACTGAAATATGGGGTGTTCTCTTATGCAGCAGAAGCCAGTTGATACAGTCAGGACACCACTAAATTTCCTCTTTGTGTTAAAAGCTCTTATTCATACTTTCTGTACTTCTGTCTTTCTACTTCTTCAATTATTGACACAACTTCTTAGGTTCCATTTCCATTCATACCACTACCACCTTAAATTTATATTTTCTACATGTCATGCCTTAATTTCCCCTTTCTTTTTTTCTTTTTTCTAAATCTTTATTGTTCAGATTATTACAGTGGTTCCTCTTTTTTTCCCCCCATAACTCCTCTCCACCCAGTTCCCACCCCACCCTCTTCCCTTACACCCCCCTGCCACTTTCCTCATCCATAAGTGTACGATATTTGTCCGTTCTCTTTCTGAACCCCCCACATTATCTCTGCCCCAGAATTATCAGTCCACTCCCTTTCTATGCCCCTGATTCTATTATATTCACCAGTTTATTCTGTTCATTAGATTTTTATTCACTTGATTTTTAGATTCACTTGTTGATAGATATGTATTTGTTGTCACTTTGTTGTTCATAATTTTTATCTTTACCTTTTCCCTCTTCTTCCCCTTCTTAGAGAATACACTTCAACATTTCACGTAATACTGGTTTGGTGGTAATGAACTCCTTTAGCTTTTCCTTATCTGTGAAGCTCTTTATTCTGAATGATAGCTTTGTTGGGTAAAGTAGTCTTGGTTGTAGGTTCTTGATATTCATCATTTTGAATATTTCTTGCCACTCTCTTCTGGCCTGCAAAGTTTCTGTTGAGAAATCAGCTGACAGTTGTATGGGTGCTCCCTTGTAGGTAACTAACTGTTTTTCTCTAGTTGCTTTTAAGATTCTCTCCTTGTCTTTTGTTCTTAGCATTTTAATTATGATGTGTCTTGGTGTGGTCCTCTTTGGATTCCTTTTGTTTGGGATTCTCTGTACTTCTTGGACTTGTAAGTCTATTTCTCTCACCAGGTAGGGAAAGTTTTCTGTCATTATTTCTTCAAATAGGTTTTCAATATCTTGCTCTCGCTCTTCTTCTGGAACCCTCATAATTCAGATATTGGTATGCTTGAAGTTGTCCCAGAGGCTCCTTACACTAGCTTCATATTTTTGGATTTTTTCTTTTTTATTTTCTGGTTGAGTCTTTTTTGCTTCTTCATATTTCAAATCTTTGACTTGATTCTTGCAATCCTCTAGTCTGTTGTTGGATCACTGTATAATATTCTTTATTTTAGTCAGTGTATGCTTAGATTTATTGAGGGTCTCACTAAGTTTATCAGCAGTTTCTAGAAAATTCTTGAAAAACCTTAAAACCATAGTTTTGAACTCTATATCCAGTTGTTTGCTTTCCTCCATTTCTGTCATTTGTGACCTGTTTTTTTTGTCTCTGCATTTTGGCTGCTTCCCTGTGTTGATAGAGTGGCTTTCTGTGCTAGGTGTCCTATAGGGCCAACTGGCTCAGCCTCCCCAATTACCTGAGGTGGACACTCTTGGTGCACCCCTTTGTGGGTTGTGTGCACAGTCATGTTGTAGCTAAGTCTTGATTGTTGTTGGTATCACTGGGAGGAATTGACCTCTAGGCCAATTGGCTGTGAGAGTCAGCAGTGTCTACAGTGGGAGAACTTCTGTGCTGGAGACACCCTTATGGGGCAAGACTTGCTTCAGTGGGGCTTTGGTGTTCACTGAGTCTGCCCCCGAGTGTGTCCCTTATGGATCTGAGGAGTTGTAGTATTGATGGTCCCACTCTGACCACTGGGTACACTGGCTCTTGGATCTCTAAGGTGGTGCTAATTTAGTCAAAGGCTACCCAGCAGGGGCTATGGAGAGATCTGCAGATTCCTCTTCTCTGATTGTGGTTTGGAGGTGCCCAGATGAAGCCCAGCTGTGAAGCAATGCAAGCTGCTATGGGGCCTTGGGCCTTCTTTTGGATGTTCTGGGTCTGTCTGACCCAGTTGCAGTTTGTTAGGTAATTGTAGATTGCAAAGGGCCAGGCCTTTAATATGCAAAAGCCTCTGCACGCAGCTTGGGTGGGGTGGGGTCTCAGAGAATCAATAGGGTGGAGCAAATAGTCATGGCTGATCCTTAGCCCTGTCTCAGTATCCTGCTGTAATCGCTGCAAGCACCACTGAGATAAAGCTGTTCTGGAGCGCCTCCCACTGCCAAATAGTCCAGTTTCTCCTCGTATGAGTCTGGGTCCCCAGAAACTCACCCTGAACTGGAGTCCAGAGCCGTCAGGAGCTTGTGCCTCCCTCCAGATTGAAAAAGACAACTGCGTCCTCAGTTGCCAACTCTTTCCGCAAGCCCTTTCCTCATGCGCCTCCATACTTCTGCATTTTACTTCCGCACCTCCTCTGAGTCTCAGTGTGCTTTTCTCTTTCTGGTTATAGGATTTCCACTCAGCCAGCCTTCCTGTGCTTCTGGGTGGTGTCTGTTTTTTCTTTTCGTTGTATTTTTAACTGGTTGTGTGAGGCAGTAATTTCAGGTGTTTACCTATGCCGCCATCTTGGTTTCTCCTTTGTTTCTTTCTTATGCTGTTTTATGAGATGCTTACAGGAACATAGTAATAAAGTGTTCTAACCTGAAAAAAGAACTTGGAGTTCCTAAATAAAACAAAAATTAAATCTTACTTTTAATGGTAGTCCAAAAGATTTTAATGTGCTATTATTGATTGAATTGTGTTGCATAAAATTTTATTTGTTGACATCCTAGCAGAAAAGAGTTCTGGAACAGATCCTTTCCTACACATTCAGAAAGATCACGGGCTTGCTGACACTTTAATTTCAGACTTAGCTTTCAGAATTATGAGATAATACATTTCTACTGTTCTACTACTAAGTCACCCAGATTGTGGTACTTTGTCACAGCAGCTCTAGCAAAGTAACACATTTGATAATGTTGCATGTTAATCATTAGCAAAGGCGTATGAAACTTTCCAAGCTTATTTCGTCAGCTTGTGCTACCTTCACTCATGCTTTTTTATGAATGTCTTCAGAAGTGTTTAGAGGTTCAGCAAAGATGGATTGGAAACATCAATCTTTTTTCCAAGGCTGTCCATCACATATTTTCTTGTGATAATTCTCGGCTGACATTTGACAAACCGTGATTCTAAATTAAGATTAAAGAGTAGTAAAGAGTGAAACATTCTTCCCAAACTCTTTTATTACCAAGTATGTGTCATCCTTTACCTTTCATATTCAATGCCTTTAAAATATAAATCACAAAGTTCTAAATCTTTCACATATTTTTTTCCCTCTTACAGCACTCAGAAAAATCATTTATTTGAGCAAATTTCTCACTTCATTTCCCATTGACACCTTGGTGTGCATAGCCTATTACGAAAGAGAAAATAGATGTGACTCTTGGCCTTCTCCATAAAGGAAGAATTTTATTAGTGTTACCACTGCCGGGCTGAAAATAAACTTTAGCGAAAGAGTGAGATAATGTCCCCTGTAGTGCATTTTATATAACTTTTCTTTTTTATCATCAACCATGAAGCTTACACTGACAAATTTTCCAGAGTATTTACTGTTCTTAGTGTTTAATAGGATCCAATCTAGGTATGAGCAACAACTGACAATCATTTTAAGTACTTACTGAACATAAATTGTTTTTATAACACTAACATATGTTTTTAAGGAAGCAGTGTTTAGAGATTATTGAAAATTATAATGCTTGATATTTAATTGTTCATGAGACTGTGATACTTAAGGGCTTATGTGGTTTCTTATATAATCTCTATTTTCTGCAGTCCCACTATTGGAGCAGGCATCCAACAGTATCCTTCAAAGCTTGTTGAAAGATCTTGAATATTATTTTGAAGATTTCACATTTGTTATTTAATAGAATAATGTCTGGAGATAAGGTGAAAAAAATTTAAAGTATTATAGTAAGTTGGTAGCATAGTCTCCAGGAAAGATGAATGGATTTCAAGTTGGGAATACATGGGTTCCAATCCTGACAGTGAAGTAGATTTTGAATAGCTCAACCTCTGAGGTTTTATCTTTCTTATCTGTAAAAGGAGAGGATGGGATAATATAATTTTCATTTGTAGTTACAGCTTGAATCTAAGTGGAACCTGTGGTTAAATCTGAGGCACATCTGAATATATCTAGTGAAGAGGGTTACATGGGCCTATTAAGAATATATATGAAATAAGCTAGTCAGAGAAAGACAAGTACCATATGATCTCATGAATATGTAGAATCTAATGAACAAAGTAAACTGACAAACAAAATGGAATCAGAAGAGCGGATACATGGAACAAACCGACTAGTGCCCGAGGGGATTGGTGTAGGGGTTACTTGATAAAGTAAGTGAATGGATTAGCTAAAAAACAGATAGGCATACCCCATGGACATGGATAATAGTTTTTTGAAGGCTGAGGGAGTGGGGGCAGGATGGGTGGAGGTGGACAAAGGGGGACACCTACAATGATGTCAACATGAAAAAATGTTAATGAAAAAAATATGCATGTCTTATGAGCTGATTAAAAGGGACAGGACAAGGCCTTTATGGAGAAAGTTTGAATACAGGACCTTGGAGGAAAGACATTTGGTGTACAGTGTGCTATCTACTAGTGAGCTCAGTTAAAGGAGCTGGTTTTCAATGTTGCATTATAGCTACAGCAGGCAAAGCTTAGAAGTGATGTCTTCAGAAAGTATTGCAGTATTTCCTTCATCCTGAGAAGTCATTCCTCATCACACAATCAATAGCAAGTTTTCACAGAAAACAACATAAAAGGATGCACTACATTAAATTTATATACCAAAGTAATAGACATCTTGGTTTCAGAAGCCACAAAATATGAAGGAAACTTGTGACTCAGATTGAAAGAAATAAGGCATTTGAGATATGGAACATGCATCATTCTGTATTTATTAACTCCATATATGTGCCATAATAACAGTTACTTTTGTTATCTCATTTATTGTTTTACCCTTACTACTAGTATATTGTTCGTTATTTGATGTCCAGTGACTAGAATAGTGCTTAGAACACAGAAGACATTCAACACATATTTGTTAATTGAATAAATGAATTCATGAAGACCATGTCTCTCATAATATTTGGAGAGAACACAGTACCCATTTTTGCATAGAAAACAGTATAGCACCTGAACCGTATGATGGGAAACTAATAATGCTTTGGCAGCTCAGGGCTTAGCTTTGGAACATTTGTAAACAAGAAGACTGCATCATTGTGAATGATATCCATAGCATACTAATAATGTGTGGTTTCCATCTAAAACAGTTTTATAGAGAAAGCAACAGCATCACTGTTTATGAGGCCCATATAAGTCACCACCATATATAACCATACATCGCAATAGGAAACTTGAATTTCTTCTGTATGTAAGTAAAGAGAACATACCAGTGACATTTGAGTTATGATTGTGAATGCATAACTAGGGGGAACACTAGGTTAAAATTCTACCATTTTATTTATTTAACAAACATTTATTGAGCACTTATATGAAATAATTTGCTAAGTACTGAGAATACAAAATGAGCAAGTAATAATTTCTGTTCATTCTATCCTACCTGCCTGTGCCAATAGCTCGCAGTTTCACTGGAAGAAGATCAAATTATTTTTTAACTAGAGGCCCGGTGCACAAAAATTTGTGCACTCAGGGGAGGGGGGGGCTCTCAGGCTATCCTGTGTCCTATAGCAATCTGGGACTCCTTGGGAGATGTCTACCTGCCGGCTTAGGCCCACTCCCTGGGGGAATGGGCTTAAGCTGGCAGTCAGACATCCCTCTGGCATCCTGGGGGCTTTGGGGGATGTCCACTTGCCAGTGAGGAGCAGGCCTAAGCTGCAGTAGGACATCCTTAGCTCTGCTGAGGAGGCAGGAGAGGCTCCTGCCACCACTGCTGTGCTGGCAGCTGGCAGCCTGGCTTGTGGATGAGCAGAGCTCCCCCTGTGGGAGTGCACTGACCACCAGTGGGCAGCTCTTGCATTGAGTGTCTGCTCCTTGGTGGTCAGTGTGTGTCATAGTGACCAGTCATTCCCAGTGATTCTGGTGTTAGGGTCAATTTGCATATTACCCATTTATTATATAGGATAAAGGCCTGGTGAATGGGTGGGGGCTGGATGGTTTGCCCTGAAGGCTGTCCCGGATCAGGGTGGGGGTCCCACTTGGGTGCCTGCTCAGCTTCGGTGAGTGGCTGATGGCTGTTTTCAGGCTGGCCACAGCCCCTTCAATGTGGGTGTCCCCCCCTGGAGTACCTGGCCAGACTTGTTGAGGGGCTGAGGGCCATTTTCAGGCTAGCCACATCCTATTCAGGGAGGGGGGTCTGCTGGGGTGCCTGGCCAGCCTGGGTGAGTGGCTGATGGCTGTTTGTAGGCTGGCCACATCCCCTTCAGCAATGGGGTCCTGCTGGGGTACCTGGCCAACCTGGGTGAGTGGCTGATGGTTGTTTGCAGGCTGGCCACAGTCTCTTCAAGGTGAGTGTCCCCCCCTGGGGTGCCTGGCCAGCCTTGGTGAGGGGTTGAGGGCCATTTTCAGGCTGGCCACATCCCCTTCAGGGACAGGGCTCCTTCTGGGGTGCCTGGCCAGCCTGGGTGAGTGGCTGATGGCTGTGTGCAGGCTGGACACATCCCCTTCAGGGACAGGGGTCCTGCTGGGGTACCTGGCCAGCCTGGATGAGTGGCTGATGGCTGTTTGCTTCAAGGCTGCTTGGAAGCTGGTATATGGAATTTATTTAACTTCTAAAGTTGAAACTTTGTTGTTTTAACTGGAGCCCAGGTTGGGTTGCCCCTGACAATCCAGGCTTCCAATACTTCCTTGAGCCCAAGGCTGGAAGCAGGTATCTCAGGTTTATTTATCTTCTATAATTGAAACTTTGTTGTTTTGAGCAGAGGCCACAGCCAGCCTAGGCAAGAACCTTAGCTTCCTCCATCACTAGGGCAAGCCACCTGCTTGTTCCAGCTCCATGGCTTCCAGCCACAATCTTGGCTGGGTTAATTTGCATATAGCCACTCTGATTGGTTGGTGGGCGTGGCTATTGGCTGGTGGGCGTGTCTTAGGTGTAGCAGAGTGACACCAATTTGCATATTACTCTTTTATTAGATTAGATGTTATTTAAAATAAATATGTCAAATGTATTACAAACAATGTTTTGTAGAATTATAAAAAGGTGGGGGGGAGTTATTTCATATCTTTTAGGATACAAAAGGCAAAGAAAAGTGGCCATTTTTTTTCTCAAAGAATATGTATACTGTATTACTTTCTAAAAGTTAACCCAGAGTCCATTCAATATGAAACTGATAACCTCCAAGAAAAGCAAATATTGATGTTACATGTAACTGCCTAAAAAAATAAAAAAATTGACATGAAAAAAAAGAACCTTGTAAAAAAAAAAAGAACCTTGCAACTGCAAAGGCAAACACTTTTCAATAGGAGACCTAGATCCTAAAGTTTCTATGTCATCAGCCAGAGCAAATTGAAATAACATAGTATTTGAAGGATTCTGTAGGCGTGCAATTACTGACAACCATGTATCTGTGAGAAAAAGCAAGAGAAATTTGGGATGATAAGGTGTTTGCAAATGTTAATCATTCCCACTAATAATTAGCTCATTTTAATAGGAAAAAAATTGGTGACTTGCTTCAAGGGAACTATTAAATTAGAAAAGAAAAATATGCATAGTTCTATTCCTGATTCTAAATGCAGTATAAATGGCAAGGATTTGTCTGTAGTCTTTCCTTAGTTGATAGGAAGTAAAGGTTGTTCCAGTTTCTAAAAGCATTAATTTCCATCTGCACTGAGTTAGGAAAAGATATGTTAAAAAAAATAAGTGTTGAGCAATGGAGATGTGATGAATGAAGGACAACATAATTGACTAAACTCTGGGAAATTTTTTTATGATGAGAGCACTTGTTATAGAAAGCCACTGAATGATTACAATCTCTTATACTGGTAGCAAACATTCTTACCTGGGAAAACCTGAAATAAGCCAAAGGTCAGTTTGAAAAACAATAAAAAAAGGAAATTAACTGTTTTGTATGATCCACCTGTGCTTATCATTGTGTTTCTCCTATATATCAGATTAAAATGTTAAGTAGACATTTTTTTAGAAGAGGTATGATCCTATATAATAAAAGGGAAATGTGCAAATTGACCCTAACAGCAGAACCACTGGGAATGATTGGTTACTATGACACACACTGACCACCAGGGGGCAGATGTTCAATGCAGGAGCTGCCCCTGGTGGTCAGTGCACTCCCACAGGGGGAGCTCTACTCAGCCACAAGCCAGGCTGATGGCTGCCAGTATAGTGGTGGTGGTGGGAACCTCTCCTGCCTCCTCAGCAGAGTAAGGATGTCCTACTGCAGCTTAGGCCTGCTCCCCGCTGGCAAGTGGACATCCCCTGAGGGCTCCCTGGCTGCCAGAGGGATGTCTGTCTGCCAGCATAGGCTCAATCCCCCGGAGAGTGGGCATCAGCCAGCATGTGGACATTCCCTGAGGGGTCCCAGACTGTGAGAGGGCACAGGCTGGGCTGAGAGGGCACAGGCTGGGCTGAGGGACTCCCCCCCCTCCCCTGAGTGCCCAAATTTTTGTGCACTGGGCTTCTAGTATCAAATTATATAAATAGTAATTTCTAGAATTTCCTCAACTTGTAATATCAAATAATCATTCATTTTATTTTCAAAAGTGGGAGGGGAGAATTGGGTAGGGAACACAAAATTATTTCTCTATGCCACCTTTATTTTCTCTTTAAAGTGAAAACTTTTGGTGCACATATTTAAGTGTTATGATTACATAAGCAATATTTTGTGCATTCTATCTTTCTATTTCCAAGTATGTAAGCAAGCAAGGTTTATTCCTAAGGGTAAGCCTACCCATGCTCTTTTTCATTTTTTTTTCTTTCACCTACGATTAAACATACTCAAACCTCTCTATTTGTAAACTGGTTGTCAAAGGATAGACTACATAATCAGTGCAAAATTAAAATGCAAAACCATGTGTACAAAAAGGAGGAAAAAGTCATTAAAAGTAACAAAACATAAGCCTTCTTCTTTCTTTCACAATCTCTCTCTTGACTTGACCTTGTGTTTTCTACTTATTATTTAATTGTATTATGCATAAAAAATTTTAATTTTAGCATGAATTTTATTGTTCACATTTATATTACATAATACTCATTTATAATGCAAATATAAGAACATTTAACTTGTATGCATAAATACCAAAAGTATACAATTCATATTTCAGACATATGGATATGCTACACAAAACTAACTCAACTATTTATATTTCACATCTTGATATGCATACATCCTAGCAAAACTACCTTGACATGAATAAGAAAATGAAAAAGATGCCCTGTCTTTCCCTTTTCTTCAGTGTAATCGTTTGCTGTGTGAGTGTTGAGCTAAAACAGGGAAGTAACACAAATGTGAAAGGATGCCATAAGATTCCCTTGTTGTTCATGTTTCTTAGAATGCCATTTTCATCTGTCCGCATTTGAAGCAAATTTTGGTTCTAATAGAAAGCGTGACCACTCAGGGCTGGCATGCTCTGCTTATTCAGTCATAGCTGTAACACCCATTGGGACCTTGAGCTTCCTTTGAGTCTTGTGGAACTCCCACAAATTGTGTGCCCCCAAGAATTCTATGCTCAAGGAATATTGCAAATGCTGTATGCTAATCAGGTGACAAGGAACAGAGATGGAACATGCATATTGTGCATATCTTCTCTGCTAACATGCATGCTCCATCATTCCCTCAGTCTTCACTGGAAAAACATAAGTTCAAATAAAAATATTAGGAATTTAAAGAAAGCAACAACAGAGCATTAAACCAAGCTAAGACCCTTCAGAATATGAAACTCTGTGTGATTGCCCAGGTCAAACACTAGGAGGCTAGTCCTGAGTAGTAAATATATATATGGCCTGTGCCCTACTGCACTCTGGGACCCCTTGGGGGATGTCCACCTGCAGGCTTATACTCACTCCCTGGGGATGGGGCCTAAGCTGGCAGTCCGATATCCTTCTGACAGCCCAGGAACCCTTGGGGGATGTCCACTTGCTAGCGGGAAGCAGGCCTAAGCTGCAGTCAGACATCCTTAGCTCTGCTGAGGAGGCAGGAGAAGCTTCCACCATCACCACTGTACTGGCAGCCATCAGCCTAGCTTGTGGCTGACCAGAGCTCCCCCTGTGGGAGTGCACTGACCACCAGGGGAAGCTCCTGCATTGAGCATCTGCCCCCTGGTGGTCAGTGTGTGTCATAGTGATCAGTCATTCCCAGTCATTCTGCTGTTATGGTCAATTTGCATATTATTATATAGGATAGAGGCATGGGTGGGTCCAGCTGGTTTGCCCTGAAGGGTGTCCTGAATCAGGGTGAGGGTCCCACTGGGGTGCCTGGCCAGCCTGGGTGAGGGGCTGATGGCTGTTTGCAGGCTGGCCACAGCTCCTTCAGGGTGGGATGTTCTGCTGGGGTGCCTGACCAGCCTGGGTGAGGGTCTAATGGCTGTTTTCAGGCTGGCCCAGCTTCCCAGCAGGCACCTTCACCCCATGAGGGTGGGGCCACCCTGGGTGAGGGGCTGATGACTCTTTGCAGTCTGAGCACAGCCCCAATGGGGCTGCCTGGAAGCAGCTATCTGGGATTTACTTATCTTCTATAGTTGAAACTTTGTTGCCTTGGGAGGCCACAGCCAGCCTAGGCAGGTGGGAAGTTTAGCTTCCTCCATAGCCAGGGCAAGCAAGCCTCCTGTTTGCTCTAGCACTGTGGCTGCCAGCCCCCATCTTAGCTGGGTTAATTTGCATATAGTCACTCTGATTGGCTGGTGGGTGTGGCTTGGCTGGTGGGCGTGGCTTAGGTATAGCAGAGTGACACCTAGTTTTCATATTACTCTTTTATTAGATTAGATATATATTCAATTACATTTATTGGCATGACATTGGTTAAGAAAATATGTTTTAAGTGTACAATTCTACGATTCATCATCGGTATATTGCATTGTGTGCTTATCTCTCAAAGACAAACCTCTTTCCATCACCATATATTTAACCCCCTTTATCTTCTACTTCCTTTCCCC
Organism: Murina feae; assembly: GCA_004026665.1. Taxonomy (NCBI): domain Eukaryota; kingdom Metazoa; phylum Chordata; class Mammalia; order Chiroptera; family Vespertilionidae; genus Murina; species Murina feae. Next base: position 3,045 of record PVJC01022065.1, on the reverse strand, counting down.
TACCCTCCTTACCCTCTGGTAACCACCATGCTTTTGGCTGTTTCTATGCTTGTCTTGTTGTTTTCAATTTTATACCCCACATATGAGTGAAATCATATGTTTCTTGACCTTTTCTGTCTCACTTATTTCACTTAGCATGATATTCACAAGATCCATCCGTGTTGTCACAAATGGTAATATTTCATCTTTTTTCTGGCTGAGTAGTATTCTATGGGGAATATGAACCACATCTTTACTCAATCATCTATTGAAGGACATCCAGTTGTCTTGGCCACCATGAATAATGCTGCAGTAAACATAGGTGTATATATATCTTTGTAAATAAACTAGAGGCCTGATGCATGAAAATTTGTGCAAGAATAGGCCTTCCTCCCCTTGGCTTCCAGCACCAGCTTCTTCAGAAGCCCTTGGTTCTGGCACCCAGGACCCAGGCTTCCCTCTGGCTACTGGCAGCCCTGGCTTCACCTGGAAGGTTGTCTGGTCTAATTAGCATATTACACTTTTATTATTATTGATGTTTTAAAATTTTGGGAGGTAGATACCTAAAAGAGGAGTTTCTGGGTCATATGTTAACTGTATTCTGAATTTTTAAAGAAAACTCTATAATGTTTTTCATAGTGGCTATACCAGTTAACATTTTCACCAAAAGTGAATGAGGATTCCTTTTTTTCTACAATCTCTCTAATACTTGTTATTACTTGTCTTGTTAATGATAGCCATTCTAACAGTTGTGAGGTGGTATCTCATTGTAGTTTTGATTTTTTTATTTCCCTAATAGCTAGTGAAGTTGAACATTTTTTATATGTCTGTTGGCCATTCATATGTCCTTTTTTTCTTTATTGATTAAGGTACTACATATGTGTCCTTATCCCCCCTGTTCCCCGCCCCCCCCCCCCATGCCTTCATAAGCCTAACCAATGGACACAGATACCAGGGGAGTGAGGGCATCACATGCCTTCTTGGGAGAAGTGTCTGTTCAGGTCCTGTAACCATTTTTAATTGGTTTGTTTTTATGTTGTTAAGTTGTATGAGTTCTTTACACAATGAATGGGCAAAAGTAGGTTTGTATTTGTGAGTACACAAAAGTTTACCTTTATTATTATTTATTAATCACTAGGAGCCCAGTGCACAATATATTGTGCACTCCATAGTCCCTCAGCCCGGCCTGTACCCGCCCAACCCGTGCCCTGCCACCCACCCATAGTGCCCTACCCACCCCCCATATACTATTCACCTCACACACACTACCCGCCACCCACCCATCGCACCCCGCTCACCCCACACCCCTGGCCGGTCACCTGCCCCATTTGTCCCACTCACCCTGCCGCCTACACTGCACCTGCCTCCCACAGTTCTGCTGCTGGCCTCCATCTTGGCTGATTTGCATACAGCCACTCTGATCAGCTGGTGGGCGTGGCTTAGGTGTCTTGTAGAAATGGTCAATTTCAATATTATGCTTTTATTAGAGTAGATTATATTATAACTGTAAGCCTACTTTTTCCCACCCTTATTTTGGATATTATCCTCTTATCAGAGGTGTTGTTGCAAAAATCTTCTTCCATTTGTTTGGTTTCCTTTTTGTTTTTGACAATTTCTGGTTGCCTTTTTGTTTTGTTGATGGTTTCTTTTGCTGTGCAGAAGCTTTTAGTGTGATATAGTCTCACTCATTTATTTTTGCTTCCCTTGACTTTGAGGTCAAGTTCATAAAATCCTCTCTAACCCCAAGGTCCATAAGTTTAGTACCTTTGTTTTCTTCTATGTAACATATTGTTTCAGGTTTTATAGTTAGGCCTTTAATCCATTTTGAGTTAATTTTTGTGTATGGTGACAACTGGCAATTTGTTTCATTTATTGGCATGTGGCTTTCCAGTTTTCTCAGAACCATTAATTGAAGGATTTTCTTTACTCTAGTGTATGATTTTGATTTATTTGTTGAAAATTACTTGCCCATATACATGTGGACTTAATTTTAAACTCCATCCTGTTTCATTGGTTTGTGTTTCTACTCTTACCTGTTATTCAACATAGTACTGAAAGTCAGAGCCAGAGCAATGAGGCAAGAGAAATAAATAAAAGGCATGCAATTAGGGAATAAAGAAGTAAAAGTGTCACTTTTTGCAGATAACATGATTCTTTATATATAGAAAACCCTAGAGACTCCACCAAAAAACTATTTAGAAACAATGAACAAATACAATAAAGATGCAGAATACAAAAATCAATGTATAGTAATCCATTCCATATCTATATATTAACAATGAAATTTCAGAAAAATAAATAAAATTCTTTGGAAATGGCAACAAAAAGAATAAAAACCTAAGAATAATCTTAACAAAGGATGTGAAGGACATATATACTGAAAACTGTAAAACATTGTTAAAAGAAATTGAAGAAGACACAAAGAAATAGAAAGATATTCTGTGTTTATGAATTGTAAGAATCAACATAGTTAAAATGTCATATACTAAGATGACCAGACATCCTGCTTTTGGTGGAATAGTCCCAATTTTTATCAATTTGTCCTGCGTCCCACAGCATTTTGAAAAAAGTCCTGATTTTTGGAAAGAGACATATGTACTACTCTTTGTAATATTTTAAGTAAAAAAAAATAATAATCCCCCCTCCCCTGGTCAATGGTGTCCCTCTTTACCAATGTTAAAATCTGGTCACCTTAACCAAAGCAATATTCAGATTTAATGTAATCTCAATGGCATCTTTAAAACAAATAGAAAAAAAAAATCAGATTTGTAAGGAGCTACAAAAGACTACAAGTAGGCTAAGCAATCCTGAGAATAAAGAACAAAGCTAGAGGTATCATACTCTCTGACTTAAAATTATACTACAAAGTAACAATCATCAAAGAGCATGGTATTGGCAAAAACAGACTTTATTGTTTTTAGTTAGGGAAAATTGGAGGTCCAGATTATATCTTGAGCCCATATCAGTCATACCTTATCTTTTTTATTTTAACATATAATTTTAGCATTGTATTATGTGTATCTTTAAGAAAGAGGGGTGCCTTACAGTCATTGATTCCCAAACCAT
>PVJC01022064.1:0-27678 GCA_004026665.1 Murina feae | reverse complement strand
CTCTCTTCCACTCTCTCTAAAAAATCAATGAAAAGATATCAAGTGAGGATTAACAATAAAATAAAACAGGAGAATGTATCATGATTAGTGGACAGGGAAAGTCCCTCTGAAGAGGTGCAGTATAAACAGGGACCTGAATGACATGACATATGCACAGATCTGGAGGTTCAGCGTTCAGTGCTCAGTGCTCAGTGATTGGCTGATGTAAAAACTCAAAAGTGAGAACATCCTTGATGCATTCCAAGGTGGGAATCGTGGACTTGCTATATGATCATGTCTCAGAGAAGTCTACAACTGTGCATGTGGGGATAACTTATGTGGGCATCTGCAGTCTCATGAAGAAAGAGTTGGAGAATGGGGAAGATAGGGATGTGTGTCCTGGATGTTCTCTAATTACAAAAGTGATTGATGACAAACGTTCATTTCTGTGTGGAGAAACAATCCCAGCCCCTTCCACCAAACAAATAATTGGTTAAATGTTGAATGCATGAGGAGTCAAAATCCTAAACAACTGGGAATGAGCCAAAGTGGAAAAAAAAGCCAAGTTAAAGGCCTCTTCACAGAGATACCAGTTCTTTGTGGTTTGCTATCCCATAAGAATGTGGAGCTTTTACATCAAATTAGAAGTGAGCCAACAGATGGGACATGCCTGGATTTTATGCTGAGAACTTTGAACTGGACTTTAATAGTCCATCAGAATTTTAAAGCAAGATAATGTGAAATCAGTGCTTTCTTGCCCTCCGTTTCATCGTGTTTATAACTTAAACCTAATCACTTGCTGATAGCAGTAATATCTACCTCAAAGTCATTACTATCTCTTACTTTTAACTCGGTGATTAAGATAACTCAAATTAGCCCTTTTTGTAATTTGAGATCGCCTTTGCTTTAGAAACCTCAAAATTTTTAAAAATGAGTTGCCTTATTAGTACTGCACTTCCATCTGCTGCACTGTACCTCGGGCTTGCCCTTGGTCCTGTTATTTTATTTTAGTTTACTTTATTTTATTTTATATTTTTTATTTTCTTTTATTTTCTTTTATTTTCTTTTCTTTTATTTTATTTTATTTTATTTTGTTTTGTTTTATTTTTTGTTAATCCTCACCCGAGGGTGTTTTTCCATTGATTTCAGAGAGAGTAGAAGGGAGGAAGAGAGACAGAGAGAGAAACGTGATGTGAGAGAGACACATTGATTGGTCGCCTGCCATTCCCGCCCCAGTGGACTGGGGATTGAGCCTGCAACTGAGGTACGTGCTTTTGACCGGAATTGAATCTGGAACCTTTCAATCGTGAACTGATGCTCTAGCTGACCCTCTATCCACTGAGCCAAACCAGCTAGGGCTTGGTCCTGTCCTTTTAAAAATGTTCCTGTTCTGTGAAGCAGGCCTTTTCTGTTGCACCAGTAAAGAGAACATATAGCGAGTTCCCAATTTTTCTAGGACTAGAAGTTGGTGGATAAGAAAGAAAAGGGAAAAAAGTGAAATGATCACAAAATTTGGGATCTCCTTATGAATATTCTGTACGTTTCTTTAAAACTAAGAAAAGATAGAAGTCAAGCAGTCAAGGGAGGTAACATTTATAACAGAATAGGAGGATCAAAATATGCCAACTTAGGAAATAAAACATTTGAATAATTTTGCTAGATGAGAGCAGATATTTCTATATCTGGATGCTCATTGGGTTTTAGAAAAAGCTAAGGAAATTGCTCTCCAGATGGGAGTTGATCTCTCAAGTCTTTCTGGCTGGCAACAACACTTGCAGCATCATCACAATATCATGTCACTTCACCTAGAAAAGAAAGCATCTACAACTCTGTTTGCTGGATGTCATCTTGAAAATGGGAGGCCAAATCTTAAAAGATACTCCCATGGAGGCACATCTATGTACCTCTATAATCTGCTACAAAACCAGAGGCACACTCTGACAGGAAAATGTTGTCCTGGGGGAAAATAAATATATATGAAGAAACGGGTCATCAGCTTTCCTTTGTTACAGTGCTAAGAGGAACAAGAAATTAGAATCACTTATATGGTAATTTGAAAACTGCCTTTATATATACAACTTTTCTTTGTGTATATAAAGGGAAAAATGCACTGACGTCTGGCAGTTTGTTTGGGAAATGCCTCCTACAATTAGAGAGAAAAGTGGCTTACCAGAATATGAACATTCTATTACTGACTAGAGGCCCGATGCACGAAATTCGTGTGTGTGTGTGTGTGGGTCCTCAGTGCAGCCTGCACCCTCTTGCAGAACAGGACCCCTTTGGGGATGGCAGACATCCCTCTCACAGTCTGGGACCCCTTGCTCCTTACTGCCTGTCTCCAGCAGAGGTGCGGAGAGGCTTCCCACCACCGCCGCTGTGCTCACCAGTGTGAACCCAGCTTCTGACTGAGCAGCACTCCCCCTGTGGGAGCACACTGACCACCAGGGGGCAGCTCCTGCATTGAGTGTCTGCCCCCTGGTGGTCAGTGTGTGTCATAGCAACCGGTCATTCCACTGTTTGGTCAATTTGCATATTAGCCTTTTATTATATAGGATAGTTGCACACAGACTCTGGAGGTTTAATTTAAAACAAGTCTGTGGGGTTTTTATTTTGTATTTTTGGTTTTTTGCCTACCAGCACCATGGCTATGTGTAGCCATTAGACTGAGACATAATACATTTTAAAAGTTCGATGTTGTAAGTGCTTGGTTTAGTATGAGAAGCATTGTTCTATTGAAGATATAAAGAAATGGTATGCTTTGAAATGATGAAAAATTCCATTGCTATGTGGGATAGACAACTCTGAAGTAATCCACAATTGCTTTGCCAAGGTTGGTGTTGGAACCACGGATGGCTTAGATGAACAGAACAGGACATGTGATGACTGTGACTGGAATAAGCTGCAAAGAGAAACAAACTGTTTCATACTCAAATGTCAATGATTTTATATATATTGATAACGTGATGGCTCCCTCTGCTGATTGTGAATTTCAAAGGAGAACATGCATTCTTTTTATTTTTATTGACTTCAGAGATGAAGGGAGAGGGAGAGAGAGATAGAAACATCAATGATGAGAGAGAATCACTGATCAGCTGCCTCCTGCATGTCCCACACTAGGGATTGAGCCCGCAACCCAGGCATGTGCCTGACCGGGAATCGAACCATAACCTCCTGGTTCATAGGTCAGTACTCAACCACTGAGCCATGCCGGCCGGTCAAACATGCATTCTTGATGTAAGTCTGTTTCAAGCATTGAAGAGAGGAAGAAAAGTTGCCCAAGTCCAAATATCCAGGAGAAAGAAGTGTAAGCAGTACTGATGATCAGTGGTGAACTGCAATAATGTCAATGATTTTTTTCAGGATACTCATTTATCCATTATTTATTCAATGCCAATGATTTTTATGCCAAAGCAACAGTCACTAGATTTGTTTGTGGACCATAAAAGAACACATCGAGATCTGTGAATGTGAAACCAGGGTATCCCACATATGACTAGAGGTCTGTGTAGTATATATATCTTATTTTAGCCCAACAGACATTTCTAGATCATCTGGTACATGTGAGCTGGTTTGTAATCCAAGTTACATCTCTTCTTTGCTTTTTAATCTGTGTCAAGACCAGAAAATTTCTCATCTGTACAACGAGGAGACTGGATTAGGTTATCTAAAGTAAACCATCAGTTCTTTAATTCCAAGTTTGGTAGCTGCAGGAACTAAAATGGAAATCAAAACTTTGATTCCACAAACTCAAGCTATCTAAAATCATGGATTATAAAAAGAGTTTCTATTCTTTAGTAACTTGATGAAATGGTAACAGAACTTCTAAATTGTAAAATTGTAAAGACACCTATTTGAACGGTTCCACATATACTTTAGTGTCCATATCCAGAAGCATTTTTCCTTGGAAATTAACTAACATACCTTGAAAGCTGTATGCGTTAATTATAGCCAGAACAGACAATGTATTGGCATGCTAAATAAAGCCTAATAATTTTTTAAACCCAGATATCAGATCATATCACTCCTTTGCTTGAACCTCTCTATTTCCCATTACATTTAGAATAAAACCGCAATGTATTATCCTAGCTTCCATAGCCTTGCAAGACCCTCTGGCCACAAGAAGATGAGAGGGAACAGAACTCCAAGAAGAGAGAGCTGGTACAAAGATCATAAGATAGGGAGGACCTTAACATATTTGAGGAGCAGAAACAAGGCTAGCGTGATCTCCTCTTCTACCATTCTCCCCTCACTTCCACTACCATCAGTCACGCTGGCTTTATTTCTGCTCCCTCTCATCTTCTTGTAGCTTATTCTTCCTTGACATTCAGGTTTCACCTTAAATGTTCCCCCCCTCAGAGAGACCTTCTCTGGTTTCTCAATATTAAGGCTTATGATAGATATACAAGTTTTAAAACACAGATGATATTACTTTAGGAGAGAATGTGGACTAATTTAGGCTCTAAAACTCATTCTCTTTCTAAGATACTATGCTCTCTCTCTCTCAAAGAATCGGTATTTAATAAAACGAATATTAATATGAAAAATAGGCCTGACCAGTTTGGCTCAGTGGATAGAGCGTCGGCCTGTGGACTCAAGGGTCCCAGGTTCGATTCTGGTCAAGGGCATGGACCTGGGTTGCGGGCACATTCCCAGTTAGGGGGTGTGCAGGAGGCAGCTGATCGATGTTTCTCTCTCATTGATGTTTCTAACTCTCTATCCTTCCCCCTTCCTCTCTGTAAAAAATCAATAAAATATATTAAAAAATAAATAAAGTGAAAATCATTTTAAAAAATATGAAAAATAAGCCTTTGTAGAGGGTGGATAAAGTTGAGAAAAGAAGCATATACTTTGCTAGAAAATGAAGATGTGATATTTGAGCTAGGTCTTGAAGAGTAAATAAGATTTAGACAGAGAAGAGAGCATGTGCAAAGGCACTGAGGCATGGAAGAGCATGGCAATGAGGTGCTAACTCTATATAGGCAAGGACATTGTCTTTCTCATTCACTGTTTATCTCCAGTGTCCAGACAAGGTTGGCTCATAGTAGGTACTTAGTATAAATTTGTTGAAGGAATGTATGAATGGGAGGATGAATGGATGGATGGGTGAATAGCACAATACAGGAGCAAACTTGGACACAGGATGTGTTGCTGAGAGAAGCAGAATATAAAGCAGGGGCGATAAAGAGAGGTCAGTTCTTGGAAGCCTTCATCTTGGACTTTATTCCCTATATAACAGGGAGGCAATGAAAGTTTTAAGTAGGATTTTGAAATGAAGAGATTTTGTTTTAGATCCAATCCCAAGTGAGAAGAGGGGGTGGTGAAGAAGATATAATAGGCACAGAGACATTAATTCTGATTTCTAGTGACCAGATCATCTTAGTCACAATTCTCTGAATGTACTTGTGTTTCTTGATAGCCCATCCAGAGCTGGTAACAATAACTAAGATATAGTATATCCTGTACACGTTAGAGTAGAACCATGTGTATAGTGCCTCATAACCAGTACTCTATTGTGTCATGCTTGGAAAAATACTGAGGAATGGAGTGGGGGTAACTTGCACAAACTATCTCACCATTTCTTGTTTCCCCCCTTTTATTTATTGCTAAATATAAACTAAATGAAAGTAAATGCTAGCTATCATTATTAAGACCTAATGAAGGAGAACTAATGACAAACACAATGCTTGTTTAATAAATACTTACCTTTGAGTGTTTACTCTCTGCCTGGCACTACTGCTTATTAAGCATTTCAATAATCCTTGAACATAGACAACATTATTTTCCTCGTTTTATTTGTTTTTAAAATGTATTTTTATTGATTTCAGACAGGAATGGAGAGGGAGCGAGAGAGAGAGAAACATCAATGATGAGAGAGAATCATTGATTGGCTGCTTCCTGCATGCCCCACACTGGGGATGGAGCCCGAAACCTGGACATGTGCCCTGATCGGGAATAGAACCAGGACTTCTTGTTCATAGGTCAACACTCAACCACATTATGCAGATAAGAAAACTGAAGCTTGAAAGTAAAATATTTAGGAAGTAGAATTAATGACTTGGTTATTGGAAATGAACAGTGAGGGGTAAAATGATACCCAGTTTCCTAGTGTGGGCAACTGATTGCATGGTTGTGCCAATCACTGAAATGGGATTAGAGGAGGAGGAGCAGGTTATGGGAGAGGGGAGAGTAGACATGTATTAGGCCAACTGAATACTATTAAGTTTTAGGTGCCTGAAAGAGATGCCCAGCTGTCATTAGATATTTCCGTCTCACTTACAGGAGTTCTGTGTGGTCTTCCTATATGTGGGAATAATCAGCATACTACAACTAAAGCCATGGTAATAGTTAACATCACCCAAAAAAAGTGTGAAGAATAAGAAAAGAGAGAGAGCCCTATGGAACATGAACATTTCAAAGGAAAATGAGAAACTGCCACAGAAGTGAGAGAGAAACCAGGGGAATGCGACATCTTAGAAAGAGCTAAGAGACTAGAGCAGTGGTTCTCAACCTTCTGGCCCTTTAAATACAGTTCCTCATGTTGTGACCCAACCATAAAATTATTTTCGTTGCTCTTCATAACTGTAATGTTGCTCCTGTTATGAATCGTAATGTAAATATCCGATATGCAGGATGGTATCAGGAGACCCCTGTGAAAGCGTTGTTTGACTGCCAAAGGGGTTGCGACCCACAGGTTGAGAACCGCTGGACTAGAGGGAGCTATGAAGTGAATGTTTATGCTCCCTACCCAAATTTATATATTTGAGCCCAAATTATCAAGTGATGGTATTTAGAGGTGGGGCCTTTGGAAGGTAATCAGGTCATGAGGGTGGATCCCTCGTGAATAGGATTGGTGCCCTTGTAAAAGATGTGTAAGTGAGGATGTCTCTCTGCCTTGTGAGGATACAGCAAGAATACAGCAGTCTGCAAGCTGGGAAGCAGGTTCTCACCAGAACCTGACCATACTGGCACCTGGTCTGAAACCTCCTAGCCTCCCAAACTGTGAGGAATAAATTTCTGTTGTTTAAGCCTTCAGCTCTGTGGTATTTTGTTAAAGCAGCTGGAACTAAGATTTCAAGGAGGAGAGAATAATCTATGCAAAGTCCTGCAGAATCGAGGTATGATAATGGTTGAAAAGTGTCTATTTATTTTGAGAATTTTGACTAGAAAGGAGAGGTGGGAGAAAGACCACAAGGTTAAGTCTGTGTGTGTAAGGGGTTTGGAGGGTGTGGGTTGAGGAATATTTTAGATAAGAGAAACGTTTACAGTCTTTAAGTGTTGATAAGGAAAAGCAAATTAGCAGGGAACCATTGAAAAGTCAGGAGACCAAAGGATTTATCAGTGGAGCTAGACTCCGAGTTGGCAAAAGGGAATGGGGATGTAAACGCAGATGGGGGAGGTTAGATCAAAGTAGAGTGATAGTGCCCAGCCTGGGGTGGCTCAGTGGTTGAGCACTGACCTATGAACTGGAAGGTCGCAGGTAGATTCCCAGGCTGTGGGCTCAATCCCATTCTGTCTCATCATTGATGTTTCCATCTCTCTCTCCCTCTTCCTTCCTCTCTGAAATTAATTTTAAAAATTTTAAGTAGAGTAGTAACAGCAGTAGTTACTGCAAAAGAATGGTATAAAGGAAGTAGGTCCTCACCAGAGGGTTCCAAAGAGGTTAGAAAATTTTATGGGTAAATTAGAGGGAGTCCCTGCCAAAGAATTCTATTTTGTATGTATGTACATTACCTGCTGAGACTAAGCAGACAGTTGGTGGGACAAGATCGGCTCTTCGTTTATCCCGCCAACTCAATGCTGGTAGACGCTTTGAGACACCGCATCCTCTCGTTTTCCTGGAGGAATGGCTCTCTTGTCTTGTCCTTCCAGCAAGTTATTGACTGAACATGTGACAGACTAGGCTATAACCCAGGCCGCACTACCACTCCCAGAATGCAGTGCGGCTCCTGGGAAGTGCGGCGGCTGGGAACGCACAGGCCCCACCCCTCCACCCGCTCCTATTGGAGGAGCACTCGCATTCCCAAGAGGCCGCGCGCGGGCGGGGCTTCGTACCCGGAAGCTGGCGGCGTCGGGTCCCAGCCTTCTCAGGGAGCCGGGAGTTAGAGACCCTCCGCTGAACCGCGCCCCACCGTCCGGAGCCCGCGCGCTCTCAGGGGGCGTCCGGACAGGTAAACGGAGCGGGGCGCTCGGCGGAAGGCGGGGAGCGACAGCGGAGGGAGGGCAGAGACGTGGACCCGGACGTGCCGGGGTAAAGAGGAGGCAGTGCTAGGGTGACTTGGGCTTCTCTGTCGTCGACAGTTTTGTCAGCCGGGTACAGTTTTGGTGAAGTGAGTTTTACGCCCCCCGAAAAGGCCGCGACATAAGGAGTGTCCGAATGCGTCACATACAGGAGGGGGACAGATGACAACTTAATTAAGCTGGCATTGAAGCTCTCGACATCTCTTGAGTTTTCTGAAAACTCCCCTTGACGCCCTTGCATTTATGACGTCAGTTTCTGTTCTCCTCCTCCTCCTCCTCATCCTGGGCTCCTACGTGGGTCTCTAGCCCTCCGCGAGCCCTCCACCCCTCAGTGTTGACACCCTTCTTCCTCAGTTCGGTTAGGAACTCTCATTTCCACCCACTGTTTTCTCAACATCAGACATGGATGATGTTGTTATTATTGGCCAATATTTAACAAACTCTGACCATGTAATAGATCCTCTGGTACATCTCCCTCCCTCAAAACACCCCAGTTAGTTGTCAAACCCTTTTCTGTCTAATTTTTCTCAACTACCGGTACCTCCATTGTCCCATCCATGATCCCAGAGGATACTGGCATGTTTGGGACATCCTTTCCCTTTGAACAGCTGTGTCTGAGAGCACTTCTTGAAAAGCTATTCTGTGTCAGACACTCTTCTAAGTGCAAGGGATATAGCTGGAAACAAGACATAGGAAATCGCTACTCTCAGTAGCTTACATGTTTGGGTACAAAGAGGAATAATTAAGGTCATGTTATATGGTGGCAGTGGTAGTCAGTGTAACATAAAACAAGTGGTTGACTTGACAGGGTAGGCTACTCTGAGGAAGTGAGAGTGATTGGGTTGGGTCTGAGAGCATCACCCAGAAAGAATATTTACAATACCAACAAGAACAGTCTTGAGCAGTGACTAGACTTAAGGCTTCTCGTAAACACGTCTTTTCCTCTCTCACATCAACGTCTGTTCTTCACTCTTCTGTCTCCTTCAAGGTTATTACATCAGAATTGGTGGTTTACCTGTCGTTGGTTTATTTCCTCCTCAGATCCAGACCAAAGAGTTGGGGGCTGAATTATTCTCAGATCAATTGCTTTATCTTACTTCGGGAGATAGTTGGTACCTGAAACATTCTTTTTGCCAGATCCTACTAATAAAGTTATCTATCTTTTATAGTGTATTTACTTTTTACCATTGATTTTTTATATAATATATTTGTATTGATTTCAGAGAGGGAGAGAGAGAAACATCAATGATGAGAGAGAATCATTGATCAGCTGCCTCCTGCACACCCCACATTGGGGATTGAGCCCATAACCAAGGTATATGCCATTGACTGGAATGGAGCCTGCGACCCTTCAGTCCACAAGTCAATGCTCTATCCATTGAGCCAAACCAGCCAGGGCTCCCATTGATTTTTAGAGAGAATGGAAGGGATGAGGACAGACAGAGAGAGAGAAACATTGATATGAGAGAGACACATTGATTGGTTGCTTCCCAGGTGCCTGGACTGGATTGAGGCCAGGGATCAGGCCTGCAACTGATGTATGTGCCCTTGACTGGAATTGAACTTGGGACACTTCAAGTTCAGTTCAGGCAGACACTCTATCCACTGAGCCAAACCAGCTAGGGATATAGTATATTTAAAAGCAAATCATGCAGTGTCCGAGATACTTGAGGGAATAGTATATACCAGGCACTGTGCCAGACACTGAGAACCTGGTGAAGATAAAAATAGACACTGTGACCTCCCTCTCAAAGAGAAATAGTTGTAACAGTATACTGAGAAATTTCCTAATACGTGGGCTGACACCTGCATTCTTTTTTTCTTAATCAAGGTGTGATAAACACAGAATTTTAAGAAATCTCCTGAACAGTTGTGTACATTCTTATATTACTCAGTAGAGGCCTGATGCACGAAGATCCGTGCAAGAATGGGCCTTCCTTCCCCTGGCTGCCAGCACTGCCTTTGCTCCGGCCAGAGCCACCTTTCTGCCTTCCCACGCTGCCCAGAGGCCCAGAGCGGCTGGGGCTGTGCGGAACGCCTGCGTCCTGCCCCACCCTGGCCACTCAGTGGCTGTGTATGTTATATGCAAATTAACCCACCATCTTTGTCGGGTTAATTTGCATACTCCTGATTGGCTGGTGGGTGTCGCCAAGGTACGGTCAATTTACATCTTTCTCTTTTATTAGTGTAGATTACATTTTATTGCATTGATTTGTCTGTCTGTCTTCCCCATTATACCATGGCTCCCTTGAGTGTAGAGGTCTTTTTTTTTTAGTGGTCTTCATATTCAGTGTCTACTACATTGACTGCCACATAGTAAACCTTCAGAACATATGTGTTGAAATAGAAAAACTATTTGATCCAATTCAAATTACTTAACTTACACAAGACCTTCTTTATATGAGGCCATTAGACATAGACCTAAACCTTCTCATTAATCAAATGTGGACCATTCCGTAATAGATCGATCCCCTTGCAATACCATAAATAATGCTATAGAATACTTTTTATTTTGGGTTAATCATTATCATGTGATACGTAATGTGTTAATTCTTCCCTTTTTTTCTGTTGGAACAGTTGGACAGCCTTTGTTTATACAGCACATTATTGTATCCTTTGGTTTCCACTTTGTACAAGCACACCTTTGAGTATTACAGTATTTTTCTCCTGAGCCTGAGAAAATATACCTGTCCTTGTTATTCTGCCACATTGTCATTTTCCGAATGTCAGATGAAAGTCTTAATTCGTAAGTTTTTTCAATGCAGATATCTTTCCATTGTAAATTGTTACTGTGAAAGATACATTTCATCTTTATAACTGATTATAAAAGCACAACAGAAATTCAAGAGTGCTTTAGTTATGATTGTCATTATGATTTTAGGATATGCCAACCTAAGAGCTGCCAGACATGCTTCCATTACATTAAAAATTAAGCATTGTCATTTTAGGGACCTTCTCGGTACCTATGACTTTATAATGCAAACGGAGCACTGTGTTGTGTGCCATCACTCATTTATAAGTTATACAAGTCAGTGATCCAGAATATTCATATACATTTTTAAATTAGAAAAACATTTTTTATTGATTTCAGAGAGGAAGGGAGAGGGAGAGAGAGAAAAACACCAATGATGAGAGAGGATCATCAATCAGTTGCCTCCTGCATGCCCCACACAGGGGATCAAACCCCAACCTCCTGATTCATAGATCGACACTCAACCACTAAGCCACACCAGCCTGGCTTACATTTTTTAAAAATCCTCACCCAAGGGTATTTTTCCATTGATTTTTTTTGGAGAGAATGGAAGGGAGAGACAGAGAAACCTCAAGGGTGGGGGGAGAGACACTGATTGGTTGCCTCCCACATGCACCTTGACCAGGGCCAGGGATCAAGCCTGCAGCCCCGGTATGTGCCCTTGACCAGAATTGAACCCGGGACCCTTCAGTGCACAGGCAGACGTTCTACCCACTGAACAAAACTGGCTAGGGCATACATTTTAAAGTTTTATAAAAATTAAGGTGACCAGACGTCCCGCTTTTGGCGGGACAGTCCCGATTTTTAACATTTTGTCCTGTGTCCCGTGGCGTTTTTAAAAAGTCCCGACTTTTGGAAAGAATGCACGACAAGCTAGGGAATGGCGGGAGAACGGGAAGGGAATACACGGTTTTCGGTGGCCAAGCGGTCAATGGTGTCCCGCTTTACCAATGTTAAAATCTGGTCACCTTAATCAAAATAAAAATACAGAATTTTGAAATTTCTCAGAACACGCAGACTAGAGTGTAAGAAACACTGAGATGGCCTTTTCTCCTCATCAGTTACCTGAAACTCTTCAACCTCCCTTGAAGATGCTTCCATGGAGGAGGAGCATTTGCGTCATTGCTGTGCTATTTTGTTAGCATTTTTTTTACAAATATAGGTGGTCCCTTACTTACAAATAGATATATTCCTAAGGTTCCTTTGCAAAGTTATTGTTTGACACTCTGGATGCAGTTTACTCTATAAACAGTGCTACTTATGATGTTTTGATTGGTATGCCAACCAGTGGCATCTTATTTAGCCTTTATTTTAATGGATTTAAAGACTTTCACCACAATTTATAATAATTTTTCTACAAAAAACAAACACAAAACTGCATCCAGATTTCTCATTTGGGTTTCCCCATAGCATATATTTTTTTTATTTGGGGGGAGGGGGAATCTTAGCAACTGGAACAAAAGTGTCCTTTTCTTGGAAACTTCAAAACAGTCCTTATTTAACTCCAAGCTATGTGAGGTTGTTCTCACCCACTGCTGTAAGGACTCTTACATGAGTAACGAAAGAGATGGGATAGAGGTTTTGGAGAGGAAAGGGAGGCAAGTTTGGGTGATGTGCATATGTGGAAGGGAGATTAGAAGTGATTCGGGAGGAATGGTTAATCTGTAAGGTGGGGGTTTATGTGTCCTCAAAAAAGCTATGTTGAATCCTGACTCCTGGTACCTGTGAATGTGATCTTATTTGGAAGTAGGGTCTTTGCAGTTATAGTAATTAAGCTGTAAGTTAACATGAGGTCATACAGGAGTAGGTATCCTTTTAAAAATATGTTTGCATTGATTTCAGAGAGGAAGGAGAGGGAGAGAGAAACATCGATGATGACAGAGAATCATTGATTGGCTGCCTCCTGCATGCCTCACACTGGGGATCGAGTCCGAAACCCGGGCATGTGCCCTGACTGGGACTGAACCCTGACCTCCCGGTTCTTAGGTCAACACTCAACCACTGAGCCATGTGGGCCTGGCTAGAGTAGATATCCTTATAAGGAGAGAAGAGACATGGAGAATGCCATCTGAAAACATGGATGGTTTGACTATGGAGGCAGAGACTGAAGTGCTTCAGCTGCCACCATGGGTTGCCAGCAAAGCACCAGAGGCTAGGAAAAGATTCTCTCCTACAGATTTCAGAGGGAGCATGGCCCTGCCAGCATCTTGATTTTAGGCTTCTGAAATTATTTTAAGCCTTAATACTTTCTGCACTTTTTAAAATGATCCACAGGAAACTCATACACAATTCTTAGCAGGAATGAAGTAGAACTGGGATGATGGCTGTGGGACTAAGCAAGCAGAGAATAAGAGAACAGGGAAGAACAGTGAGAGGGCTTTCCTTTATATTCTACTAGAGGTCCAGTGCACGAATTCATTGCACAGGTAGGGTCCCTAGGCCTGGCTGGCGATCAGGGCCGATCTGTGGGCAGCCAGTGGGGCAACTGGGGGGCCCCCACTGGCACCCGCCTTGGCTGGCCTGGCACCACCTGCTCATAGACCCCATCCCCCCCCCCACCACTGGTCGCCTCCCTCTGCAGGGCAACTGGCGGGGTGATTGGTGGGGGTGGGGGTCCACTGGCACCCACCTTGGCTGACCTGGGGCCTGTGGGCTGGGGGAAGCTCCTGCATTGAGCGTCTGTCCCCTGGTGGTCAGTGCACATCATAGTGACCAGTCATTCCACTGGTCATTCTCTTTGATTGATTTGCATATTAGGCTTTTATTATATAGGATTATCTTTTTTTTCTATTTTTCTCTCTCTGGCTTTTCATTCTTTTTCTTCTTAAATATATTTGAATAGCACTCTATGGTTTATTGGACATTCACTAATTGCTGATAATTAGCAGAGCCAGGTTTTCTGATTTCAAATGCAATATTATTCCTGTCACAGTTGTTTCTATGATCCCAATACTCATTCAGACATTACGGATTATACTGCAAGGGATTACAGTGGGGGCAGGTGAGAATGGATGATAGGTGGGATTTTAAAAAATATATTTTTATTGATTTCAGAGAGGAATGGAGAGGGAGAGAGACAGAAACATCAGTAATGAAAGAGAATCATGGATCGGCTGCCTCTTGCACGCCCCACACTGGGGATTGAGCCCACAACCTGGGCATATGCCCTGACCGGGAATCGATCTGTGACCTCCTGGTTCACAGGTCAACACTCAACCACTGAGCCATGCTGGCCGGGTGATAGGTGGGGGGTTTTAGCAGTATAGGGGAGAGTAAGAAATTGCTATTAGTGACATGTGAGAGGAAAGTAAAATTCGTTGCCATGTACTCAGTGTTTAGCAGTCAGACATTTTGAAATTGAGGACTGCTTTTATTGAATAAAACACTGCTTCCCTGTAACTGATACCCATTGTTCTTGGTTAATAATATGAATAACGCGCCCTGTTCCAGGTGACTGTATTTTATACCAACTCGAAGACTGCTGTCACAGTCCCTCTCAGTCTTCTCTTTTTCTTGTGAAAGATGTCTAGTTCCTCTGGCCATTCTTAAGTGATACAATCTCCAGGTCTCTCGCCCATACTGTTGCTCCTCCGTGCAATCTTGAAATACTATACCCAGAACTGAACTCAGTATTCCACTTGTGTTCTAACTACCACAGAATACAATGGCAGTAGTACTTAAAGAGATCAACATACGCTGTTTCTTAATGTAATTTAAGATCACACATGCTTTTTAAGCAATTACCTCATGTCATTTCATAATGAACCGAGGGTCCACTAAGACCCTGGATGTTTTTGTCTAGTTGCCAAACTCAGTGTTCCTCTTCCAGCTGCTGAGGACTGAGGCTGTTACTTCTCCATCTCTGTGTGTCAGGAACCGTACGATTCTTCACTTCTGTTTCTCTTTGTGTGTTTGTTCCACTCCATGGCGTGTCTCTTTGACCCTAACCACTGACCTCCTTCCTTATAAAAGTTCAGTGACTGTTTTAGAGACATCATATTGTGCATCAGTGAACACAGCTAGGAGCTGACACTTGTCCTTCTTTCTTTCCCTTTGGTTTCCAGGCCACCACGCTCTTCTGGCTTTGCTTTCACTTTCCCAGTCGTATGTACGTATGTACGTACGTACGTATGTATGTATGTATTTCAGAGAGGGAGAGAAGTAGAAACATCAGTGATGAGAGAGAATCATTGATCGGCTGCCTCCTGCACGCCCTACACTGAGGACTGAGCCCACAATCCAGCCACGTGCCTGACCAGGAATCAAACCGGGACCTCCTGGTTCATAGGTTGATGCTTAACCACTGAGCCACATGGACCGGGCCCCAGTCTTCTTTGTGGATCCCTGTTCATCTACCCTTCCCTCGGCTATTTGTTGCATCTTGGGTTTTATCTTTGGTTTTCCCTCAATTTTGGCGTGTCTGCTTTTTCCTGCTTTGTTTTGTTTCTTTAAAAAAAATTTGTTTAGAGAGAGAAAGAGAGAAACATTGATTGGTTGCCCGGCCCCTCCCCGCACATGCCTTGACCTGAGATAAAACCCGCAACCTAGGTATGCGCCCTGATTGGGAATCCAACTGCCACCTTTTAGTGTATGGGACAACACTCAACAAACTGAGCCGCACCGGCCAGGGCTGTTTTGTTTCTTGCAGGCAATGTGTCTAGCAAATAAATGGCAGGTCTAGATCAGCTCATCTAGGGATGAGGGTGCAGAATCAATCCCTGTGGAAATTCAATATTTAGAGGTAAAATAGACGAGGAGGACTAGCAAGATGACAGGAGAGCCAGGCATGTAGAATTTCAAGAAAGAGGGTTTAGGCCACAGTGTTGATGGTTCTGGGAGGTCACGTGATGTGAGAATAGAGAAGTTACCAGTAAATTTTGCAACAGAGAGGCAGTTGGTGATCTTTAACAAGCACGGTTTTATGGAGTATTGAGGACAAAAGCCAGAATATAGTAAGTTGGAGAGTTAAAAGGAGGTAGAGAAGCAGAGAGAGTGTGTAGATTATGATTTTTAAAAATGGAGTAATATTTGGAGAATGTAACAGGGTCCGTTGAGATTTTTATTTTTTTAAACTCCCCCCCCCCCAGAAACACTGCTTTAATTTTTTATTTATTTTCCTGTTGTTGTTAATCCACTCCCAAGGATATTTTTTCCAGTGATTTTTAGAAAGAGTGGAAGGGACAGGGAGAGAGACAGGAAGAGAGACATCGATGTGAGAGATACATATCCATTGGTTGCCTCCTGCATGTGCCCCAACCAGGGCTAGAGGTCGAGCCTGCCAGAGAGGTATGTGCCCTTGACCAGAATTAAACCCGGGACCCTCAGTCCACGGGCTGGCGCTCAATCTACGGAGCCAAACTGGCTAGAGCCAGTTGAGGTTTTTAGAAATGAGGGATATAATATGAAGAGTGATTTAGAAATTACAACTTGCTCCATATTGTAAGGAGAAATTCAGAAAGAAGATGACTGAGGACATAACTCTGGGGAACACCCTCCTTTAGAGAGTGGAATGAGAAGAGTTAGGTTCATGTCTGTGTGCTGTCCTTCAGGGCTAGGATTCAAAGAAGGAATCGTGGTCGGTCTCATGACGTCAAGCACTTTTTATCTGTTGCTGTGTCTCACCAAATGCAGCAGGATGAATCACCAGCATCCAGGCAGGCTTGTATTAGATACAGATTCGAGGCCCCACATCAGGCCTACTGAATCAGAATCGCAGGGGATACTGCCAAAAATATGAAATTTTAACAAGTGACGCTTACTCTGCCACCTAAGATGACTCATTCACTGCAGTGTGAAAAGCACTGGCTTATGGGATGAGACTGAACATAACAAACAGCATTAGGTTGAAGAGTTAGTTGAAGGCTAGGAAGGCGTTTTTTGCATCCCTTTTTATAATATAAACTTTTCTATCATTAGATAAGACAGACTAGGCTGTCCTGGAGGAAAGCAATGCTGCAAATTCATCAATCTGAGAAAAATAATCTTAAATGCATGCTGCATTGTTTTAGAAATGCTTTGTTTCTGAGGGGTAATTTAAAGAAGCACTCCTCTCCTATGGAAGGTTGCTTTTTTCCACTTCGTTTCTATTATGGGTAATTAACGCCTTTCTAGTAGAGGCAGTACACATACTAGTATAGGGGATAAGATTGTAGCTTTTAGATCCATACTGCCTGGATTGAAATCCCAACCATTATCACTTCCTAGCTCTGTAATTTTGGGCAGATTATGTAAGTCATCTATAGTTCAGTTTCTTCATTTTAATGTAAGTTTCATAACAGTGCATAATTTCATTGATGTGAGGACCAAATGAGCTAATATTGGTAAAATGCTTAAAATGGTGCCTAGCACATAGTAAGCACCTAATAAATATGGGCTATTATTTTTATTGTCTAAAGTGGGCTATTATTGTTGTTAATAAGTATCTTTAGGAATCTGGAGTTCTGTTGAACTATTTCCCAAGGATAAATTTTCAGGATGATATTGCATTAAAGGATGAAGATGTCTTTATGTCCCTTTGATATCTATGGTCATCATTTTTTAAAGGGTGATATGAATTTGTGCTGTATAATTTACAAATGCAACCTATCCATCAATGTAAGGTATATATTTGTGTATCACATATACATCACCTTATACACACACACACACACACACACACACATATATATGTGTGTGTGTGTGTGTGTGTGTGTGTGTATATAAAAATTTGGTATCCTAGCCTATATAATAAAAGGCTAATATGCAAATCGTCCAACTGATGGCTTAGGCCTGCTCCTCTAAGACGTCAGTCAGACATCCCCCAGGGCTCCCAGACTGCAAGAGGGTGCAAGCCAGGCTGAAGGACACCCCCCGCGAGTGCACGAATCTCCTGCACCAGACCTCTAGTGTCTATATATGCATGCATATCAGCATGATTCAGGTTGTAAGCTTATACAAGATGGTGATTCTTTTTAAATATATTTTTATTGATTTCAGAGAGGAAGGAAGACAGAGAACGAGATAGAAACATCAGGGATGAAAGAGAATCATTGATCGGCTGCCTCCTGCACACCCCCTACTAGGCCTGCAACCCAGGCATGTGCCTTGTCCAGTAATCAAGCCATGATCTCCTGGTTCATAGGTCAATGCTCTTGTTAAGCCTATAATTAAGTCGGTTACATTTAATGTTTGAGTGTCATGGTCAGTACTGTCTCCAGGCAGATGTTGATAAGTGATATTAAGTTACTGTTGAAAGATCATATCAAAGAAATATTCTAAGTCTTGTGTCTTTTTTCCCTTTGACAGATTAAAGCCATGGCCATTCTTTTTGCTGTTGTGGCCAGAGGAACCACCATCCTTGCCAAACATGCTTGGTGCGGAGGAAACTTCCTGGAGGTGACGGAGCAGATTCTGGCTAAGATACCTTCTGAAAACAACAAACTCACATACTCACATGGCAGGTGAGTTGTGCTCTGCCTGGGTAAAGGTTGAAAGAAGTAAATTCTATTATTATAATCAGGACAGCATCAAACTAGGAAAGAAACTTCTTAGCAGATCATTCGAATAAACTGATAGAACAGTAACCTTTACCAGTTTAGAACATGTA
Organism: Murina feae; assembly: GCA_004026665.1. Classification (NCBI taxonomy): domain Eukaryota; kingdom Metazoa; phylum Chordata; class Mammalia; order Chiroptera; family Vespertilionidae; genus Murina; species Murina feae. The sequence continues at coordinate 9,124 of PVJC01022064.1, read as the reverse complement.
AATTTCTATGAATTATAAATTTAACTTATAATTATTTTATTCTATCATTTGAAGTGATCTAATATTTTAAAGAAAGACAAGGAAATGTGAGATGTAAAAATGACTTTCTTATAGACTTCTAGGATATGTGAAACTTGATACCGATAAGATATATAATATTTCTTTTTTAAAATATACTTTTGTTGATTTCTGAGAGGAAGGGAGAGGGAGTGAGAGATAGATACATCAATGATGAGAGAAAATCATTGTTCAGCTGCCTCCTGCACACCCCCTACTGGGGATCAAGCTGCAACCCAGGCATGTGCCCTTGACCCGTATTGAGCCCAGGACCCTTGGGTCCGCAGACCGACGCTCTATCCACTGAGCCAAACCAGCTAGGGCCAGGTGCCCCCTTTTTGTGTGTCTCCGTAGAATCCTGGGTTTATTCATATTATAAAACTTACTATATTATAATTACAATCTTTATATTTTATCTCTGTTCCCTTGATAGCAGGGACCATCCCTCATTTCCTTTTGTTATCTTTGCACCAAGTTATACCCAAGTGTGATTTAGGAGAACTACATTTTGTAGGGAAAAGGATGTCTTCCATTTTGGACATGAGTTTAAGTTGTCTACGGGACATCCGGTTGGATATGTCTACTAGATAGTAGCATATGCAGACCTAGAACTCAGGAGAGGGGTCAGATTTTAGGAGTAGTCCTCACAATTGTGGTAGCCGAAGACAAACATCAACAACAAAACATGGGAGTGGCTGCTGCCCCTCAGGGGGTGCGTGTGAGGAAAGCAGGGGCTAAGGATGCTAGAAAACATCAGTAGACAAGGAAAGAGACGACTACATAAACTAGGCCAGCCTGCTATCAAGAAAATCTGGTAGAGAGAAAGCACTTTCCAGAAAAAGGAAGTGGTCACCACTAGCAGATGTTTCAGAGAGAGCCACTAGATAGGGCAGTGTGCAAGGCAGTGGAGGAAGACATTTTGCCTGAGTTCCCATACCTCCGGGTAATTCATATGAAGCCTCTATGTGAACATTAATCATATAATTCAAGCCCGGCCAGTGTGGCTCAGTGGTTGAACATTGACCTATGAACCAGGAGGTCACAGTTGGATTCCCAGTCAGGGCCCAGGCCCAGGTTGTAGGCTTAATTCCCAGTGTAGGGTGTGCAGGAGGCAGCTGATCAATGATTCTCTTTCATCATTGTTGTTTCTCTCTCTCTCCATTCCTCTCTGAAATCAATAAAAATACGTTTTAAAAAGTAATATAACTCAACAGATACTTCTGTCTATTCACTTGCCCAAGGTAGAGATCTAGGTGGCAAAGTTGAGTTATCCCTGTGCTTCACCTCCAATAGCCAGTGATCAGATTCTGTTCTGTTTCTTCTTTGTCCCTTCTTCTACTTATAGTACTTTAGTTTATTTCCTTCATTGTTTCTCACTTGCTCTACTGCAGGGGAATCTGTCTGGTCCTCCTTTTAGTCAGTGCTCCACACTAGGCAAAGCATCCTTTTAAAAAAATATATATGTTTTTGTTGATTTTAGAGAGAGGGGAAGGGAGAAGGAGAGAGAGATGGAAACATGGATGAGAAAAAGAACATCAATGAGCTGCCTCCTGCATGCCCCCTACTGGGGATCCAGGAGGATGCGCCACCAACTGAGCCACACTGGTCAAGGGCCAAAACATCCTTTTATATTGCAAATCTAATCACACCCTCCCCTTGTCCACTGTTCTTAGGGTAATGCATAGTGAGGTTTTAAAGTCTTGTGTAACCTGGTATTTGCTTCCTTCTCCAGCCTCATCGGTACAGTCCATTTATTTTTTCCTTACAGTCTATACTCCAGTTAGATGAACAAATTTTACTTTTCCTAAACCCATTGTGTGCTCCAGGCCCTTAATGCTTGTTGGTCTCTCACTCGGGAACACCACTCGCTCTTCACTGAGCCATCTCTTACTTATTCCAGGATATCCTTCGCCCTTAGCCAAAGTCTCTCAGGTACCTCCTCTGTGTCCCCAGAGCACCATCTACTGAACTTTAACTCCTCATCCTTCCTAAGCCATGCCACTCTCATTCCCTTCAGTGATCTCTGTGGAGGCAAGGACTGATGAGTTTACTTATCACTCAGCCCAGCAACTGACTTCAAAGCAGATACCAAGCAAATGTTAACATTGAGTATTTGGGAGAAGAAAGTGTTTGCTTTGAGATCTTAGGAGAAGGCAACACAGAAGACCATATTGCTCATTGGGGGTTAACCTTAATTACGTGTCCCTCCTAAGATGCCATCTCTTGTCCAGGCCTTGAGAGTCCAGTTATGCTTGTGCAGCTATAATTTTAATGGATAAATGTGCCCACTTCAGAGAGGAAAGGGAGAGGGAGAGAGAAACATCAGTGATGAGAGAGAATCATTGATCGGCTGCGTCCTGCACTTCCCACACTGGGGCTGGAGCTGCAACCTGGGCATGTGCCCTGACCAGGAATCGAACCATGACCTCCTGGTTCATAGGTCAGTGCTCAACCACTGAGCCACACCGGCCGGGCAAGTAGAGACATTCTTTTAATTTCTTATTTGTTCCTATCAGTTTGGTTTGAGAGACACAGGTATGCATTGGGGGTGGGGGGGAGAGAGAATGGATAATATTTATAAGTAATATGGTCACATTAGCAGTACGATTTTGCTTATACATAGAAAAAGACAAAAGAGAAAGAAATATTACTCATAACCACATACTTTTCTTTTATCCTACAGTTATTTGTTTCATTACATCTGCCAAGACAGGATTGTATACCTTTGTATTACTGATGATGTAAGTAACTTGAGGACATATTGCTATTTAATTATGTGTACTGTTAATAGAGTCATTTCTTAGTTCTTAATTATATCTATGCTGGGTAAAGGTGACATGGATATAGCTGTCTATAGCTGGAAATTTTTTCCTATACTTTACACTTATCATATAAAGCAAGCAACAAATGACAAGCAGAGTTGATATCCAGTTATATGCAAATCCGCTTGGTTCTGGTAGAGTTTTAGCTTAACTCCTTGCAACTTCTACATTTATCCTATTGTGTAGTGAGAATTGGTGTTCATAATTATGACTCTTTGGTATCAAATATTCTCAAAATTTACCTGAAATAGTGAATTAAATTATTTCATCCCTCCAGTTAAATAGTGAATTTTTTTTTTAAATGTACGTGAACTTTGGGAAAATCCCAAGATGCTATGATCGGCTGTAGCTCACATCGGCAGGTTGTTTTTGAGTATTTGTAAATACTGTGCTCAATAACTTAATATTCTCAAGGTCCTTTGTCTCTGACTTAGTGTCAGCTCCTCCCTAGACACAGTGCCCATCCCCCTTATGGCTGCATGTAGCCGCACGCTTACTTATTTGCAGCCAGAGGATGGGGACTAGGTTTTTTCCAGTCTCTTATTGTAGGAATGAGGAAGCTTTTCCCAAAAGCACACTCTCCCCTCCCCCCTGCTTTCAAAGCAGACTTCCTTTCATGTGGCATTGGCTAGGACTGGGCTACGTACTTATTTCTAAATTGATCACTGACTGACCAGAGGCGTGGAATTAATATGTGTTAGCTTTTATTGTGTTACAGACCCCTCTGACATTCATGGGCCTCGCCCAGAATGTTTTAAAATAGGAAATAAAGTACATGACTATACACCAAGAATATTGAAAGATAGTATTCACAGGTTTTAAGGTGTGTGCTGCTTCATGAATTCATTAACAAGATCTAGCCATGGGTCTAACAACTAATAATAATTTTATAATTTTAACAATATTTCCAGATGTTTATAACTGATAGTATATGGAAAAAAAGATTTCTGCTGGTGGCAGAGTCACAGGTACCATCTAATGATACTACTCTGGTTTGTTCCCTACATTCAAAATGGAAATATAAGTTAAAGATTGGTGAAAGTAATAATGTAGTTTTTTTTTTCTATCTAACTACATAGGCACCTTGAATTGGGACTGCTGACCCCAGTTTAAGAACCCTTAGCTTAGACTAATCATCTGGTGAAGTGGAGATAAGTGTCAACCAGAGTGGTCACCACAGTGATTTTTATCCCTGGTCTCACAGTACTTTTTTAAATTATTTTGAAAAATCCAGCTGTGTCTGAAATGACTGGGAATGAAAGGACTTGTAGTAGATGAGAAATATCACTACATTTCTCAGAGCTGAGTCTTAGATTTATTGAGCTATAATTGTGTGTGTGTGTGTGTGTGTGTGTGTGTGTGTAAGACTTTATATAATATATAAATACTCTTTGACTAGCTGGGACTAGACAAGAGGGCATCATTTGATCTTTGCAAATGTATCACCACTATGAGAAAAAAACACCAATTCAAAGTTTATCTTAGTAGTGTTATCTTTGTTATGAATGACTGTACTGTTACGGGTTTATTAAACACCTTGAGCTGGGCCATCTAAAAGATCCTGTGAAAGATATGGAGGAAGTAAACCCCAATTCCTGCTCTCAAGAAGCTCACCTAGTTCCTGTTATCTTCAGTTGGCAGTAATCAAACATGATTGGAGTGGGCTCTCGGCTCATTCATTTACCAGTTATCTGACCTTTGGCTAGTTAGTTACCTTTCCCGAGACTTTGTTTCCTTATCTGTAAAATGAGGTCAGTGTTAGTTCTTCCTCATGGAATCATTGCTCAGTAAATGTTAGCTGTTCTTATGGTTGTTAATCATCTATGTCATCTTTTGTTTACTTTTGAACTCTGTGTTGGTCTCTCTTCAGGATTTTGAACGTTCCCGGGCCTTTACTTTTCTGAATGAGATAAAGAAGAGGTTCCAGACAACCTATGGTTCAAGAGCGCAGACAGCACTGCCTTATGCCATGAATAGTGAGTTCTCAAGTGTCTTGGCTGCACAGCTGGTAAGATCTTTCTCAGGATATAGTCTTTTTATTCATATATGTATTACCTCAAAGCACCTGAATAAAGAAAACCCTGATCTGCTATCCAGTTTTCTGATTATGTTATTATATGCTACCATAATACAATTTCTATCACAAAAAGGAGTCATTTTAGGGTAGAAAGCTAATAGTTGGTGATATTCTCCCTTAATAATGGTCAGAGTATCTCTGGATTGGGAAGGACATTAACGATCATCTACTTAAACTGCACGTAATGCATAAATCCATTCAACGTGCCAAATGGCCTCTCAACCTACTCAGTGACCTTCTACCATCCCATGAGACAAATTTAATTTTTGAACAGCTCAGAGAAGTCCTTTGAAAGTCTGTTTACCTGTAGGCATGCCTGATTGTGGGCTCAGTGAAGTTTTACATATGTGTACACCTGCAGAATGGCACCCTTTTCAGATAGAAAACACCTCCATGACTCTAAAAGTTCGCTAAGTCCCTTTGCAGTCAGTCCTCTCCCTTACTCTGCCTCAGGCAACACTGCTCTATTTTCTTTCACTATAGTTTTGTCTTTTCTTGAATTTCCTCTATGTGGAACCATATATTATGTACTCTTTTTCTTGTTTTGCTCAATGTGAGGCTTTTTAGGATATTTTTAATTGATTTCATAGAGGAAGGGAGAGGAAGAGAGAGATACAAACATCAATGATGAGAGAGAATCACTGATTGGCTGCCTCCTGCACGCCCCACATTGGGGATCGAGCCTGAAACCCAGGCATGTGCCCTGCCTGGGGACTGATCCAGGACTTCTGGTTCATAGGTCGATGCTCAGCCACTGAGCCACACCAGCCAAGCTTTAAAGCTCTTTTTGAGTATTATACTTCTAAATATGCATTGTTCTAGGGATGAAGTTCCTTTAAATAGTTATAAATCTTTATTATTCCATCAGTTTGATTTGTTTTATACTTCCCACTAGGAAACATTCATATATGTGAAACTATGTAAAATGTCACCAACAAAAAACATACCATTGCACAGACAAAAGTAAACAAGGAAAGCTGGCAGCGAACTTTCAACTTAGGTGGTTGTCATTAGGTCTGGTTCTGTGTGTGACCCTCAGAATAGTTACCTGTAAATGGCTATAATAATGATAGCATCTTCATCATAGAGTTTTTGAGTAAATTAAATAATACCCCCTACTTTCAGCATTTAGCACAGTTAAGTGACTGGAATATTATATATCAAGCACTCAATAATTGTTAGCTGTGGAATGATTTCAAAATATATACTGTATCAGTATCTTACATTTCTAGCTCCTATAAAAAGCTAATCAAAATAGGATGCATAACTTGATCCCAACAGTATAAGAACAGGTGCCTAGAAGCTGGGCCATCTCCTATCTCATCATACCCAAGTAGTGGGGAACAATTTAGTGTACCCTTTCCCTGTCCTGTTCCCCTTGCCTCAACTACAGTCTTCTGTTCTTCTTTCTTCCTAGTATGAACCCCCTACTTCTGTTCTAAGAGTCTCAGATGTATATTTGATATATTAGAATACATTTAGCTTTAATTCATTTAAAATAAGATGGCATTTTTATACTATAACACATATTTCATTTGGTATCATTTTTATGTTTATACTAGAAGCCTGGTGCATGAATTCGTGCATTGGTGGGGTCCAGCCGGCCCGTCCCATCGGGGTTGGGGGGACTGATCAGGGGTGGAGCAGGCCAGGGGGAAGGGCCACAAACAGTTGGCTGGCTGGTCCCACCCCCTAGTGGAACTCCTGGTTGAACACCCGGTGGAACTCCTCGTCAAGGGGACAAGTTGCATATTAGCCTTTTATTATATAGGATTTTTCCTAGGTCTGGTAACAATGTTTAAATGAAGTGACATGTTTTTTGTATCAATAGACACATAATTTTATAATACTTCTCACTGTCATGTCTTCTTTTTGTTTCCCTATTATAAAAAATTTCTGGGTACTGTAAGCTCAATCTTATTTTCTTATAGAAGCATCATTCTGAAAACAAGGGCCTAGACAAAGTGATGGAGACCCAAGCCCAAGTGGATGAGCTGAAAGGAATCATGGTCAGAAACATAGGTATGTTTCATGACATGGTCTATGTGAATGTGGACAAAAATGATAATAGATTACTTGATTAGGGTCAAATAATTCTAGAAAGACTGAAACCAAACTTCCTTATTCTTATTACTAGAAGCTAATTGTCAGCTGAGATATAGAGATTACTCACCTATGATACTGTCTACTGTTTGAATGGGTTTTTTTAGTAGTTATGATTGTTCTATATTCTAAATTTGTTAGTTTGCTTAGCAAGACTAATTTCCTACACCCTCACAATAGTTCAAGGATTTAGCATAATTTAATCAGTTTTGACTGGAGATACCCAGATAGCTGATATTATCAGTAGATACTTTAAGTATAATTATTTAACCTCCTTTGAAGGTTTGTAGCTCTTTTTTTAAAAAAAAAAATATTTTTTATTGATTTCACAGAGGAAGGGGAGAGAGATAGGAATATCACTGATGAGAGAAAATCAGCTGCCTCCTACATGCCCCCCACAGGGGATTGAGCCCCAAACCCAGGCATGTGCCCTGACCAGGAATCGAACCATGACCTCCTGGTTCATAGGTCAATGCTCAACCACGGAGCCACACTGGCCAGGCAAGAAAAGACATTTAAAAAAATTTATTCTTGGTCTCACCTTCCTAAGATTTCTTTCCATTTTTCTTTCTTTAACTTTTTATCCACATTATATTTAGTTGTAATCATAGTTTATATTCCATTTCATGGAGGCAGTATAATATAGTGATCAAGATTTGGAGTCATAATGCCTGATTTCATGTCCTACTTGCTGTTAGTCCTCGATCAGTCCTTTAACCCCTCTGAGCTTTATTTACCAGTCTGCAAAAAAAGGTAATAGAACCTAAGGATACCTGGAAGAAAAAAGAGATAATGTATGTACATAGCACATAGCGAGAGCTGAATGACTGTTGGCTATTGTTAGTCTACTTTATGTCCATGCAGTATTTCATTGAGTTATATCATAGGTTACCAGTCATGTCTTTATTTTTTACATTTTGGTTCTGTAAGTCAGTGCTGTGCTCCCTTCATTGAGAATGTGTCACTGTGAAAATCTCAGTGAGACTGAACAGTTTGCTTAGAGACTTAAAAGCAGTAGCAGACACTCTTAGGTAGCACTGATTTAGATGTTTGTGTTATAATAGTTCTGTTAGAAATGGTTTTGTGGCTATTATGATTTGCTTAAGCTCAATTCCCAGGAATGGGATTGATAATCAAAAGGCAGAAACATTTTTTGCGGTTCTGGATGTGTATGTCTCTTGGGTATTTGAAGTGATGTCCTTTCATTGATTTTAGTTTTAATTATATGTCTAGATGCAGTCTAGAAAACCTTTTGAAAAAAATAGCTTTTTCTTCTTTCTCTTTTTTTTTGTCAACGAATGTTATTTATTTTACCTGAAAGTGGAAGCAGTCAACTACTATAATATTATTTGCTAGAGGCCCAGTGCATGCATTCATGCACCGATGGGGCCCCTCAGCCTGGTCTGTGCCCTCTTGCACTCCAGGACTCCTTGAGGGATGTCAGACTGTAGGATGTCGGCAGTCCAACATCCCCCAAGGGATGTAGTAGTTCGTGAAGTGGCAGGCAGCCAGGGAGGAGCCCAAGCCTAGGACAGGCACTGCACCACTCCTGCTCATCCCGGCCCCTCTGTGCCTGCAGCTGCCGTGACTCAGTAGTGCTGCTGCGGAGGCGCGAGAGGCTTGCATCACTGCAGCCACGCCTGCTGTGGGAGCACACTGACCACCAGGGGGCAGCTCCTGCATTGAGTATCTGCCACCTGGTGGTCAGTGCATGTCACCCCAACCAGTCCAATGGTCAACTGGTTGAACGGTCGACTGGTCGCTTAGGGTTTTATATATATAGATTACAGATGCATGTTTCTAGAAAATGAAGCTTTTTAATCAACTCCTTTTAAATGCTTATTTATTTTTAGAACTAGGGGCCCGGTGCACAAAAATTTGTGCACTCGGGGGGTAGGGGTCCCTCAGCCCGGCCTGTGCCCTCTTGCAGTCTGGGACACCTCGAGGGGGGGGGGATGTCCACCTGCTGGCATGCCTGGCCAGCCTGGGTGAGGGGCTGAGAGCCCTTTTCAGGCTGCCCACAGCCCCTTCAGGGTTCGTGCACTGGGGGGTGGGAAGGCTGGTG
>PVJC01022063.1:0-27661 GCA_004026665.1 Murina feae | reverse complement strand
AAGCAATGGTATAAGTAAGATATGCTAGTAGCTTAGATGAAGACAGTAGTAATGAACTATTTCGGAGGTAAATAGAGCTTGCTGATGAATTGCTAATGGGAGGATGAGGGAAGAGACACAGTCAAGAATGATTCCTTAGGCTGTAGGCTGGATAATTAAGTGAAAAATGCTATTCAATTAAATGGGGAACAGTGGAGGAAGCCTATATCTAGGAAAGACTCTTTTAAAAAATATTTTTATTGATTTCAGAGAGGAAGGGAGAGGAGGGGAGAGAGAGAAACATCAATGATGAGAGAGAATCACTGCTCAGCTGCTTCCTGCACACTCACTACTGGAGATTGAGCCCGTAACCCAGGCATGTACCCTGGCTGGAAAACAAACCATGACCTCCTGGTTCATAGGTTGATGCTCAACCACTGAGCCATGCTGTCCAGGCAGGAAGGACTTTTAATGATGATCTTGTCCTAGTTTAGGCAATGGATGGCACTGAATGCTTCTCTTACCCATGGTAGACACTGGTAAACACTTTAAGCATTCTTTCCTGCTGAGCCTTAGAGTCAGTACTTCAGATAAGGCCTCTATGTCACCCCAGATTAAATATAAGGCCCTTATTTAGAAAGTAAATTGAGACCCAATGTTTAAAAAGTACAGTATTACAGAAAAAGTTTATTTTTCGCCTTTATTAAGATATTACAAATGTCACCTTATCCCCCCAATGTCCTCTGATCCCCCAACTCCTGCCCTCACCCTCACCCCCTGTTGTCCACATCCATCGCTTATGCTTATATGCATGCATACAAGTCCTTTGGTTGATCTCTCCCCCTAACCCTTACCCTCTCCTACCTTCCCTCTGAGTTTTGAGCATCTGATTGATGCTTCTCTGTCTCTGCATCAGTTTTTGTTCGTTGGTTTACATTGTTCATTATAATCCACAGATGAGTGAGAGCATGTGATATTTATCTTTCTCTGACTGATTTCACTTAGCATAATGCTCTCCAAATCTATCCATGCTGTTGCAAATGATAGGAGTTTCTTCCTTTTTACAGCAGCATAGTATTCCATTGTGTAGATGTACCACAGTTTATAATCCATTCATCTGCTGATGGGCACTTAGGCTGATTCCAAATCTTAGCTATGATAAATTGTGCTGCTATGAACATAGGGGTGCATATATCCTTTCTGATTGGTGTTTCTGGTTTCTTGGGATATATTCCTAGAAGTGGGATCACTGGGTCAAATGGCAGTTGCATTTTTAGGTTTTTGAGGAAACTCCATACTGTTCTCCACAGTGGCTGCACCAGTCTGCATCCCCACCAGCAGTGAATGAGGGTTCCTTTGTCTCTGCATCCTCACCGGCATTTGTCATTTGTTGATGATAACCGTTCTGACAGGTGTGAGATGGTACCTCATTGTTGTTTTGATTTGCACCTCTTGGATGATTAGTGACTTTGAGCATGTTTTCATATGTCTCTCAGCCTTGAAAAAGTTTTTTAAATGAAAGCATCCTCTTACTACATTTTTAATTTAAAATTTTAATTAAAACATTTATTCTAAATTCTACGTATCTCCATTATGTCCTACTATTTTCTTATACCTATAATTTAAGAAACTTAACTGAATTCATATCTAGGAGACCACTGAAACCATTGGAAAAATAATAGTAAATCAACATAAATGTAAAGGTATTGCTTGAGTACATATCAATATCAATCAAGAGATGTTAATGAATAGTACCATGCTCCCATCTGATGTCCTTAGACCTCATTGGATTCTGTGTTACTGCTGGAAAGATATTGAGAGATCATCTAGTCCATCACTTTGAAGATGAGAATTGAGTTTCAGAGAGGTGAAATTTTTGGTTTAGGGTCACAAAGCCAGTCAGTGACAGAGACGAGGCAGAAACCAGCACCTCCTGTTTTCCAGATTATCACTCTTTCCTGTGACTCACGCTATCAACACAAACACATACATCCTCTAACCCTAACTGATGGACAAATATAAAAAAATTCAGAAGCAGTTAACTGGATTGGGTGTTAAGTATTATCAATCATTGTTTGAAATTCCCTAAACAATAATAACAAAAGACCTTCCTTGCTCTTCCTATTAACCCTGCCAGTGTGCTCATCTAGCACCTCCTATAACCTATCCAGAGCATTAATAGGATGTGTACCTTCATCTCCCTATCAGTTTGCAAGGGGAGTGGAAAAATACAACAAAATGATGGTTGAGGATAAAACTCTATTTGAAAAAATTAAGTATTCACATACCCAAACTTACAAAGAGATAAATTAAGAGAGATTACTCATGTAAACCAGATCTTCTTGGTTTGTTTTTAATGTCATGCTCTATTAGAACTCTCTAAATATTTATAGATCATTAAGTATTTGACATGAAGATTGTGGGTGTAAAGTATTAAAATTAGTGTTAAAATATTCAATTAACCGATGAAGAGGAATTTTTTTAAAATAAAAACTACTTCCATTATATTGTCAAATAACATAAAATGTAATCTTGAGTATCATAATAATCATGCATGAATTTAAAATAGTGGTTTTTCAGGAGAGAGGTGGATGGAAAATGGATTGTCTGATCCTTGCTTTATGTCCATGATGAATTCAATGGGTTTAAATTTAAACAGTGCTTTGAAGGAGCTCTGGAATACATGTTCTGGGAAATTACTGAAATAGCCTTGTTTTTCACTTTGGGAATATTTTTTGCTTTTGTCTTAACTGCTTCAAAATGAGAAGATAATGTTGTTTTAAGTAAAGTTATATTTGACATAGAGATGTGCTGATTTGGTAATTTCTTTTATCAAGGTTCCCTCTAAAGTGTGACATATATTCACTATCAGAACCTCAAACACTGAAACATTCCTACTCAGAAGCATACTTGGTCTTCAAATTACACTCCTCTGCTTCTGGCTTTGCAGATCTTACACAGCTTTGGGACACTAGCAATAAAATTTCATCTATAATAGAGTTAGAAAATTTTCCAAAGAAAAGTTAAGGAGTATAGGAAATTTGGTTTAGTGGAAAAGAAAGTGAAAGTTTGAAGATATTTAATCTTCAAAGTACATAGCAAGACTAGGGGCCCAGTGCACAAAGATTCGTGCATGGGTTGGGGAGTGGGGGGGTAGGGGAAAGGGGGGTTGGGGGGGGTAAAGCAGTTCCTCAGTCTGACCTGCACCCTCTTCAGTCTGGGAGCCCTCAGGAGAGCCTTCTCCAATCCAGGAGTTTTTGTCTGTCTTTGCAATCATATGAGTGAATTGTCTAAGACCTCCAACCCAGTTTGGTTTTTTGCTCACAGAATAATAGAGGCATTTTTTTTTCTTTGCTTCATTAGTGGAGATTTCCTGGAAGTTTTAGGATACATTCCCTTTAGTTTTTCCTAAAATAAATTTGTGGCAGGTGAAAAATTAAACATACATGCCACAAAATATTTGAAATGGTTCATAGTAAGACATAAAAATGGTTATATTAATACATTCAAAGATCACTCAGATATTGGTTAAAAGTACTAACTTGGGAGTAAGACTGTCAAGGTTCAAATTGTGGCTCTATCATCACTAGTTACATAACCTTGGGCTAATTATTTAACACTCCATGCCTCAGTTTCACCATCTGTAAAATAGGGGTAATAAGTTGGTAGGATTGTTAAGTGCTTAGAAGATACCTGTCACATATTACACATTCATAAATATAAAGCATTTTTATTTTAAAATATAAAGTAAACTACACAATTGTGATTTTAAAAAGATGAATAAAAGTAGAAAATCAATACCAAGTTAAAAAATAATACAAAAAGACAAACTGCTATGACAATATTTGTCATATTCATACGGCAAAATCTTGAGCCTCAAAGTGATGGTATTAGGAGGTGAGGCCTTTGAGAGCTAATTAGGTCATGAGAGCAGAGTTCTCATGAATGGTCCCTTACAAAAGAGTTCCCAAAGAGCCTTCTTATCTGTACTGACATGTGATGTTACAGCAAAAAGACAGCTGGCTTGGAAACTGGTTCTCTCCAGATACTGAATCTGCCAGTGCTTTGATCTAGGACTTCCCAGCCTCCAGAAAAATGAGTTTGTTGTTAATATGCCATACAGTTTACAGCATGTTTGCTATAAGAGCCTAAACAGACAAAGACACAGACAAACTGTGGTCAACATAGATACTTCAAATTTAGATCTTCACATCCTAAAGAACACCAAAGTAAATAGAGGAGGTTAAAAAATCACATAACATTCATTATCAGAAAAGGTGTGTATTAGTCAGGTTTTTCCAGAGAAACAGAACCAATAGGATATTTACATAGAGAGAGAAAGACATTATTATTATGAATTAGATCACGATTATGGAGACTGAGAGAAGTCCCAAAATCTGTAGATAACCAGGAGGACCAATGGTGTAAGTTTCAGTTTGAGTATAAAGGCAAGAGAAGACTGATATGCCAACTCAAAGACCATCAGGCAGAAAATGAATTCTTTCTTACTATAGCCTTTTGTTCTATTCCAGCCTTCAAAAGATTGAATGAGACCCACCTACACTGGGGAGGGCAATGTGCTTTATAATCAACTAATAAATGTTAACCTCATTTAGAAACACCATCATAGACATACCCACAAAAATTTTTAACCAAATATCTGGGCACTCCATGGCCCAGTCAACTTGATTTGTGTTTTTACCTTTTTCTTTTAATGGAGTGTGCTGGATGTCTCCATAATTTTGTTCAGATGACTGCAGAACCTGGAAAAGCTGTTGCTACTATTGATGCATTACATACTGCTATTAGTCTTCATATACATATGTACTAGAGGCTTGGTGCATGGATTCGTGCACATTGAAAGGAAATTAATTAGAAGGTGGCCAATGAGTCAGACACGCCCTGGAGCCAACTTCCCGTGGTCCCTCCTGGCCTGCTGCACCTGGGGTGGCACCAGAGCTTAAAGAGCCTCTGCAGAAGTGAGTGGGGTCCTTCCAGCAGGTGGGGTCCCTCAGCCTGGCCTGCAGGGATCAGGCCAAAACAGGCTGAAACCGGCAGTCCAACTCCTCCGAAGGGTCCCAGAATGCAAGAGGGCACTCTGCAAGGTTGCTGTCACTCAGCAGCTCCTGCATTGAGCATCTGCCCCCTGGTGGTCAGTGAGCATCATATCTACTGGCTGGTTGGCTGATCAGCGGTCACATAGCCTTTTATATACATGAATTTTTGGAAACTTTAGCCATGTTGTCAACTTTGGAAAAACATGTGAGGTTGACACTGTACAGAAATTAACAGACATATTGGTCTAGAAATGTTCAAAATATTTTTTTCCCACTTGAACAGGGGTAATACATTATATTAAATATGTAAGGTCTTACTCTACATGGGTTTGATTACAGAAACTAGAAAAGTATTCTCTAAATAATAAAAAAAGATATAATTCTGAAGATATAAGATAAAAAGAGTTCAACTGCCCTAACCGGTTTGGCTCAGTGGATAGAGCGTTGGCCTGCGGACTCAAGGGTCCCAGGTTCGATTCTGGTCAAGGGCATGTACCTTGATTGCGGGCACATCCCCAGTGGGGAGTGTGCAGGAGGGAGCTGATAGATGTTTCTCTCTCATCAATGTTTCTAATTCTCTATCCCTGTCCCTTCCTCTCTGTAAAAAATCCATAAAATATATATACACATAAAAAAAGAGTTCAACTGCATAATGTTCTCAGAAAAACTGAATCCAAGAATAGATGTAGTATCCAGAGCATCAATTTTTTCTTTTTTAAATCTTTATTGTTCATATTATTACAATTGCTCCTCTTCCCCCCCCCCCATAGCTCCTTTTCTCCCAGTTCCCATCCCACCCTCTGCCCTTCCCCCTCCCCCCTACTGTCCTCATCCATAGGTGTACGATTTTTGTCCAGTCTCTTCCTGTACCCTCAACACCCCTTTCCCCCTGAGAATTGTCAGTCCACTCCCTTTCTATGCCCCTGATTGTATTCTATTCACCAGTTTATTCTGTTCATCAGATTTTTTATTCACCTGATTTTTAGGTTCACTTGTTGATAGATATGTATTTATTGTTCATAATTTTTATCCTTACTTTTTCTTCTTCTTCCTCTTCTCAAAGGATACCTTTCAGCATTTCATATAATACTGGTTTGGTGGTGAGGAACTCCTTTAGCTTTTTCTTGTCTGTGAAGCTCTTTATCTGACCTTCAATTTTGAATGATAGCTTTTCTGGGTAAAGTAACCTTGGTTGTAGGTTCTTGCTATTTATGACTTTGAATATTTCTTGCCACTCCCTTCTAGCCTGCAAAGTTTCTGTTGAGAAATCAGCTGACCATGCTCCCTTGTAGGTAACTGACTGCTTTTCTCTTGCTGCTTTTAAGATTCTTTGTCTTTTGTCCTTGGCATTTTAATTATGATGTGTCTTGGTGTGCTCCTCCTTGGATTCCTTTTGTTTGGGGTTGTCTGCACTTTCTGGACTTGTAAGTCTATTTCTTTCACCAAATAGGGGAAGTTTTCTGTCACTATTTCTTCAAATAGGTTTTCAATATCTTGCTCTCTCTCTTCTTCTGGCACCCCTATAATTCTGATGTTGGTATGCTTGAAGTTGACCCAAAGGCTCCTTACACTATCTTCATATTTTTGGATTCTTTTTTCTTTTGGCTTTTCTGGTTGGGTGTTTTTTGCTTCTTTGTATTTCAAATCTTTGACTTGATTCTTGCGATCCTCTAGTCTGCTGTTGGATCTCTATATATTATTCTTTATTTCAGTCAGTGTATGCTTAATTTCTAGCTGGTCCTTTTTCATATCCTCGAGGGTCTCACTAAATTTATTGGTGGTCTCTAGAAAATTCTTGAAAAACCTTATAACCGTGGTTGTGAACTCTATATACAGTCGTTTGCTTTCCTCCATTTCTGTCATTTGTGACTTGTTTCTTTGTCTCTGCATTTTGGCTGCTTCCCTGCATTGACAGAGTGGCTTTCTGTGATAGGTGTCCTATAGGACCGAATGGCTCAGCCTCCCCAATTACCTGAGGTGGACACTCTTGATGCACCGCTTTGTAGGCTTTGTGCATAGTCTTGTTATAGCTAAACCTTGATTGTTGTTGGTATCACTGGGAGGAATTGATCTCCAGGCCACTTGGCTGTGAGAATCAGCTGTGTCTATGGTGGGAGAACTTCTATGGTGGAGATACACTTATGGGGCAAGACTTGCTTCAGCGGGGCTTTGGTGCTCACTGAGTCTGCCCCCTGAGTGTGTCCCTTATGGATCTGAGGAGTTGTAATCTGGATGGTCCCACTCAGACCACTGAGTACACTAGCTCTTGGATTTCTAAGGAGGTGATAATTTAGCCTTTGCCTGAGGCTACCCAGCTTTTTATATGCAAAAGCCTCTGCAGCAGCTTGGGTGGGGCGGAGTCTAGGGGAATCAACAGGGCAGAGCAAACAGCTGTGGCTGATTTTCAGCCCTGCCCTAAGAGTCACTGGGTCTCAGTGTTCCTCAGGACTTTTGAGAGAAAGCCACTCTGGAGTTCCTCCCAGTGCCAGACAGTCTAGCTTCTCCCGTATGAGTTTTGTTCCCCAGAAACTCTCCCAGAACTGGAGTTCAGAGTCATCGGGAGCTTGTGACTCTCTCCGGATTGAAAAAGACAACCGCATCCTCAGTTGCCAGCCGTTTCCGCAAGCCCTTTCTGTGCGCCTCCATACCTCTGCACTTTACTTCCGCACCTCCTCTGAGTCTCAGTCTCTTTCTAGTTGTAGAATTTCCACTCAGCCAGCCTTCCTGTGGTCCTGGGTGGTGTCCCTGTTTTTTCTTTTCATTGTGGTTTTGAAATGGTTGTGCGAGGCAGCAATTACAGGTGTTTACCTAAGCCGCCATCTTGGTTTCTTTCCCATTTCTAAAGCATCAATTTTCAACCAGTGTGCCATAAATTATTTTAAAATATGCAATAACTGACTATTTAGTAAGGGGCACTGACCTTTCCCTTAGACTGTCAAATTTTTTAAAAAGTGACAACAGCCAACACAATAGCCACTTGGTGTTAATGCCCTGTCTAAAACATAAATACATAGGTCATATAATAGAGTTGCATCTAATTGGTAATGTCACATAATAAGGCTGTGTCTGATTGGTCAATTCTTGGTACCAGAAATCCTTATATAAAACTACAGGCTCTTGATTTTTTAAAAGTCATTTTGGAGCAAAAAGGGTAGATAATTACTACTATTATACTTGTATTAGTAAATCAATAAAA
This sequence comes from Murina feae, assembly GCA_004026665.1. NCBI lineage: Eukaryota > Metazoa > Chordata > Mammalia > Chiroptera > Vespertilionidae > Murina > Murina feae. Next base: position 19,429 of record PVJC01022063.1, on the reverse strand, counting down.
ATTATACCTATTTTTTATCAAATTGGCATAAAATATACTTTTGTCATGCCACAGAATTTTAGTATTTAGTTTGTATGTACCATGAGCTGAAAAAGCTTGAAAATCACTGATCTAGAGGAACAGGTGAATAGTAGAATGGTACTTTGAATGTTGCTTCATATATATCACTTCTCTTATCAGGGCTTTGTTAACAATCAAATCGTAGACAGAGAGTTTTCTTTGTTCAAGGCCCAGAGTGAAGATGTCTGTGCTGCTGCTGGAAAGTAGGTCCTGATGGGTAGGAACAGGGCTTGGTCTTGCATGACACTAAGAGTGAGTATCTCTTTAAATGTTGTGCCCTAGGTGCCTCTCATGCCTATATAAGAAAAGCAAATAGTTCAAGAACAAAAACAAATAACATGTAAGTTAGTCCCACCACATTTTTATATATGTGACAGTAGTTAGAAGGGGACAAATAATGGCCCTCCTTTCTCCCCACCACACACCAAAACAAAATCTAGAGCACAGATGGAGCAAATAAAAATGTTCCCCTTCTATTTAATAATTACATTATGGTAATGACTAATTTCCCGGTCAATGACTAGCACTTTCTGACTACATATTTGATACTCCTCTAACAAGGACTCAGAAGGTCTGGCATTCTGCTTGTAAAGAGGTTATATCTCCAGAAACTATACGGATGCCTATATACACACTGTGCTTGAAATAATGTTAAACATCAATACTTTTAATGCTGAAATCACAAACTGGTGGGTTCGTTTTCAAAAGTAACCTTTAAATATATAAAGGAGAAACCTTACCATACTATAAACACACTATTCACCAACCAAAGCTCTGAAGCACAGGCACTTCGTAGCCACCTAACCACACTCATGGCTCACAAATTTCATTCAGGGCAACACATACAGTGCTCCATGACACAAACTACTTAAGGAGGTTGGTGCTTAGGGTCTAATTGGGGATGTCAGGCTACTTGGGCCTGTCTCCCCTTTCACAAGGGCTTGCATCCAAGACCCACAGGTCCTCCAGACATGCTGAAGCAGCACTCAGTGGAAGCAGATTCTGGTATGTGGTTTTGTGGTACTAAGGGGGAGGGAAAACTCAAGGACCCTTGCAGGAAGTAATTAGGTTTTCACAACTTTGGAAGACAAAGAACTTTTGTCAAAATAGAGCAGCTTAAGCCCATAGCTTAAGCTCTAGAATGGGATGCAGTAAAGATGATATCTTTAATATCTTATATTTATCCCAGATTGCATCAGGCAGAATTGTAATGGTTTCAAGATATGTGTAATGATCTACTGCTCTCAAGTTTGCCCTGGGTGGCAGTAAGGAACTACGAATTTAGAGTTACATTTTCCATAGATTAACTTTTTAGCTAGAAATTATATGAGTATGTGCATGTATGTGTTTGCTTGCTTTCATTTATTCAGATCATTTCTATATATTGCCATATGGTAATTGAGTTGTAATGCTGCAGCCTCTCTGAAAGGAAGATGGAGTATGAAATGGGTCTCTAAACAATTCAGCTCAGCCAGCATAGGCCATAAAGGGGTGGGAAGAGGAAAATATCCTATTTACCATCTCTCCCTTTGGACAAACACTGTTTCCAGGGAGGTCCAAATTCTACACTCCAGTGCCAGTCAGAATTAGAACAATCTACTCAAATGTCCTTTATGAGCCCAGAGCAACTGTTTGGAGCCTGTTGAAATTGTGTGGATCAGCAAGTATTTGGAATAAAACAGCTGTGCCTAGTGGCGCCTTTACTGAGTTCACACCCATTAATGGCTCCAACACAGAGAAAATAGGAGCCTAGGAAACACCTTCCGCTCCTCACATCAAAACCTCCTCCTGCCATCAGCCTTGAAGTGGTCTTTTCTGTTCCAGGTTTAACAGAAGCCTGCATGTGTTGGAGGCACACACTGGGGGCTGGCAATGGGGGGCTCTGAATACTTTTACATCCTTTCACTCTATTATCTTTTTCTATTCCTTTCCCAGAAAAATGAGAAAGGATATGATGCCTTTTGTTTAGCGAAAAGGATGGGCAAAAGAAAAGACACATTATAAAATCCTGCTTTTTTCCTTCTGGTATGTTCCTTGTATCTCACAGTGGAGCCACCAAGTTCCCCAAAGGCTAATGAGCTTCAAAAGTTCCAGTCAACTCAAAGACAAAACCAAACAGAGTAGGCTCAGTGTTTTTGAAATAGCAGCCACAATGAAGCAGGGAAATCAACAATCCAAAAACAACAGCTGGAGGTGAGGGAGGGGCAGGAAGCTGGGAAGGCCAGGGCTTCTGTTCTATAAAATTTTTTGAATAGTCCTTTTGTATCTGTACCAGTCATTCCGGGGATAAAATGCTATCTGCAATAAAAGGCAGTCTCCATGGCTTCTGCATGCTAATGAACTCCTGATCCACATTCTCTGGGCTCAGAAGGAATGGAAACATCTCTACAAACACAAGTAGGTTCTCCTCAGTGGCTGCTGACAAATATTTCAGCTGGGAGACCTGATTAAGTAGCAATTGCTAACTGGCAACAAAAGTCTTAATATGACTGCTAGAAACAAACAGACTGGAAGCAGGAGAGAGTTCCTTGCTTAATAAGGTAGCTCCCCTCACTGAACCAGCCAGGTAGCCCAGCACCCTGCAACCTGGCCACCCTTTTCACCATTTCCTTTCTATGGCTTTTGAAATGGGCCCCAGTAAACTGACCTGTGCCGCGCCAGCATGGCCAAGGGTGAACCCGAGTGGGGGTGATGAAAAGACAGACAAGAGAATGAAAGCTGGGTCTCGGTGGGACGCTGCCCTCTCTAATGGATATCGACAACGCCCACGCCCACAAGCCTTGTTTTTATTTTATAGCAGATGCCAGGAGGCAAAGTAAGGGTGTGATCAAGTTGTTTACATCATTCTCCTGGGTTTCAATCCCACTCCACTACATGCACCTGAACTCTAACACTCAGGCACGTGGGGCCACGTGTTTGGACCATAGGTTCAAGCTCACAACTATAGCTGTTGGCTGTAATTGTGCTGGGAGGGTTCTGCCATCTAACCTGGGACTTGCACGTGGCCATGAGAGGACTGTGTCCTCTCATTAGTCCAAGGCTTGAACCTGTCCAAAACACTCTGGCCGCGCCCCACACTGACCGAATTTGGTGAACATGCCTCTAGTTCTGTCATTCCTTGTCTATAAGGACAACAAGGATCCAAAAAGTGATAAACTCCCAAGCAAAGGCATTTGGACAGGTGTCTGTCAATTTATGTGGGAACATTCCACTGAAGAAAATAAGTGAGTAAAAAGAATGTGATAGAAGCTGGGATCATCTTTTCTTCCTCTCACCAGATGTACTTTTAGTAAAAATCATCAGCTATCCACTTACATTCAAACACATGGGCCTTGAAATCTGTGACCTTGTGCTTTCTCTTGACAAAAAGTTTCTCTTTTCTGCCTGTTAGCTTCTCCAACTTGTTCTTTCTGGTACAATGTACTTAGAAGGGAAATATTCTTAAATATTCTTGAAATATTCTCAAGTCAGGGTCTGTTGGTTTGCAAGATCTAAGACCACTCATGAAAATTAGACTCAGTGATTATCTTTTGTTTGTTTTTAAGTGAATAAAAATACATAAAATGACTACAGAATTAAAAATTAGTCTAGGAATATAAGCATGTTATACTCAGTATAAATCACGCTTAATTAATCAGGTATCCCAAATCCTGCCCACCCCTCCACAAGGGTTTCCCATTTCTGCAAGTGGAATCATCACCTGCTCAGCTGCCTAAGTAGTAACCCTGTTGGTTATCCGAGTTATACTTCTCATCTCTACATTGAGTTATTCAGTAGAATAGACTCTACATCCTAAATGTCTCAATTGTGTTTTCTTTAGTATCATCTCCACAGCAGAGCAGACTGTAATATTTGCATATCGAACAGTGTTAACAGATGTCTAGATTATGATTTCTCATGATTTAAGAAAAACCATTTCATAGTTCTGTGCTCTACTAGCTTCTTTGGTAAAACAAAGAGATTGGTGTTTTCTAACTAGAGTATTACAGACATTGGCTGGCAAGGAGCAACTGTTTATGGTGAAGGTCTGTCCTGCATATGGCCAGATGTTTAACATCCATGGCCTCTGAGCATTAAATGCCAGTAGCATCTCCCAGTCATTGTGACAACCTAAAATTTCTCACAGTTTTCAACATTGTGTAAGAATAACTGAACTGAACTCTAAGGCCTTTTCAGTGTTAACCTTTCAATATTTCTTGCATACATAGTTACAGTTCTATACCAGCGAAGTCTGTTTTACACTGGAATATGGGCTTCATTTGTTCATAATGACAAGCTTACTAGTGCACCATATAAATATTTTTTAACAGTTCAATCAATGGTAATAACTCACTACATTTGGACCAGTTCGGTTTGAAATTAGAAAACCGGCCCTAGTCATTTTGGCTCAGTGGATAGAGTATTGGCCTCTGTACTGAAGGGTCCCAGGTTCAATTCTGGTCAAGGGCACATGCCTGGGTTGCAGGCTCAATCCCCAGTAGGGGGTGTGCAGGAGGCAGCTGATCAATGATTCTCTCTCATCATTGATGTTTCTATCTTTCTCTCCCTCTCCCTTCTTCTCTGAAATCAATAAAAATATTAAAAAATAAAAAAGATTAGAAAACCACTTTCTTCACCACCACTCTCACTATACTGCCTTTTACCATCTATGAAGCTTTTCTTGGCCAATCCCTGAAAAGATAATGCAGAAAAACCCAACATAACTACCAATACACTTTCCAGTAGAAAAACAACCAAAGCATCAAGAATAAGGCTCCTGCCTCACTTCTACTTCCATATATCTGGAAAACTGCATTTATATTTAGTACCATAGCTAAAAGTAAGTTTGAGAAATATAATTTTCAGTAATCCAGTCTCTGCAATGCAGGAAGGCCCAAGAGAAATTTGATGCTAATTTTTAATCTGCTGCATCCACCACAGAGAGCATAGACCTCTGTTATAACCTGATAAAAAAAATCATGGATCCTCCTTGAGGGGGAGGGTATAATGTGTACATATACATTTTCATGGTATGTACACATTTCCCAAAACCCACCATGGAACCAAGAAACCCTTACCCTGGAGAAGTTTCTGAACCTTCACACGATTTACATTTGGGGCTGGATAATTCTGTGTTGTGGAGGCCTTTCTGTGCATTGAAAGATCTTCAGCAGCATCTCTGGCCTCTACCTACTAGATCCCAGAAGTCTGTTCCCTCTACCTCTTCACTGCAGTTTTGACAGCCAAAAATGTCTGTCCCCTGTGGGCAAAAGTCACCCACAAGTGAGCTTTATTTAGCTGTAAAGTATTAATATGATTATAACTATTATAGTAGGGCAGCCATGATCAACTGAGTCACATAGAGAAACATCATAAATGACAATAGGTAATGCTGTTGCAGAAATATAAACAAGAGTGTGAATGATAGTCTCAAAAATAGATCTAGAAAGGGGACTTAATATTGTAATTGAACAAGCAGAGCATGGAACTTAGACTCAGAAAGTCTGTGAGGTATTTTATATGTCAACTTAACTGGGTCACAGAGTGCGCCCAGATATTTGGTTATTCTGGCTGGGTATGTGTGTGTTATTATTTCTGAATGAGATTAACATTTGAAGAGGTAGATTAAGTAAAGCAGATTGTCCTCTCTATTGTGGGTGGGCATCAACTATTTAGTTGAAGACCTAGATAGAAGACAAAGCTGAATGATAAGGAATTTCTGCTGCCTGACTGAGTTGAGGTACTAGTCTTTTCCACTCCTCAAATTTAAAATGAAATATTGGTTCCTCTAGAATCTTTAGCCTAAGCCTACCAGCTTTAGGACGGAGACATACACCTGGTTCCCAGGTCTTCAGACTCAGATTGGAGCCACAAATTGTTCGTCTGGGTCTCCAGCTTACTGACAGCAGATCTTGGGGCTCGTCAGACTTAATAATCATATAAGTCAATTCCCTGCAATAAATCTCTATCAATTTCTCTCTCTCCCTCCCTTCCTCCATCCTTTCTTCCCTCCCCATGTACACATCTACACACACACACACACACACACACACACCTTCTATTGGTTCTGCTTCTCAGGAGAACCCTAGTTGAAGAGTTAGCTCTACTTCACAATTTGTGGACAAATCCATTTAACTTCTCTGAACTTCAGTTTTTCCACTTATAAAATGGCAACACTTATGTCACAAGATTACTATTTGATAGAGGCAATGTAAACTAGATAGTACTCTTTACATATAACTTAAAAGAACTGTGTGTCTTTTTAAGCTTTCCCTCACATCCTTCTTCCTAGTAAAACCACCTTAAGTTGTTAGTAAGGAGTATCTATGGCCACATTTGTCACCCCGCCTCAAAGAGTGGAATTAAGTTTATGTTGCTCCATTTTGCTAAAGGTTCAGTCTTCTGATAAATGGAGAAATTGAATGGAGATTAGTTCTATTTGGCATTATTCATAAGGATGAATTTAAAAGAATTAAATACTCAAACCTTAGCAAGCTTTTATCATCTGGAACAAGTTTTTGTTTTAGAATTGGAGACTATTAAAGAAAGCAATTATTGGGGACCAAAAAAACACAGCCTCTCTGCCAAACCATAAGCTTTGAAATTGTTTCTATCAATGGAAACAGTCCAAGAATTTGAAAAACAATCCCAGTAAAAACTGACAAAATCAAGTTAGCAATTTCTTCTTCTAGATTTTTAACAAAAAATAAAACCATAAACTAAGAGATGTAATGTTTTTTTAAAAAATTCTCGTCTTCCAGTGGGAGCCATTATTTCACTAAATCAATGCTTACTGCTAAAAAAAGAACACTTAATGGATGAACACAGTTATAAAAATGAGGCCCCTCCAAACAGATTTTCAAAGGAAATTACAATTCAGTAAATTCTTCTTCCTCTCTCATTCTATTTGCATTTCCATTCTCTACTGTTGCTAATTCCAAAAGCCAGATCTTCACCTCTCTCATTCTGTTCAACTTTGCAACATGGATAAGTCTTTTTGACATAGAAGACTTTATGTTGTGGGAAAAGAGGTTCCAACCCCTGGATTTTAAGTCTAACATGGAATCCTCCTATGCCAAATTTATCCACCTCTACAAATACATTGTAATAAAATATTGAAGGTTTTGTGAAATCTCAGTATAATCCACAGATGTTCAAATATATCTGGAGAGAAAAGGGTGTTCCCTTAAATTCAGACTGTTCTAAGAAATGATAAAGATTCTTTCCTATTAAATCAAACAAGTCAATAAAAAAATAATCCCTGCATCTCAAAAAATACATCCCTCCAGGTGCTATCCATCAAAAGCTATTCATTGAATTATAATTATCATAATCAATTTCATCAATGCAAAATCATAAAATTGCTTAGAACAGCATTTCCTATCCTATTGTATACATGGCGTTAATTAGTAGATATTCAAGAAAAAATAAAAATAGGTACTGTTATCAATTACATTTGAAAAATACTAATTCCCTCTTAAAGGGTAATATTTTACATGGCATATTAAGGGTCTTAAGAGTTCTGAAGTAAATAAAGTTTAACTTTGTTTCCCAATGTTTCCTCTAATAATCTGACTATAGAAAACCTCTTTTAAAAACATCTCTTAATATTATGTCAGACTAGAACCTTTGCAGAACATAATTTGCAAAATTCTAGTATAGGCTCTCAACCTACTATATCACCCATTTCATCCTGGTGCATGTATGCATACACACAGGCACAAACATACACACACATCATAGCTGCTGCTTTTGAAAGCACCCACTTTTCTCTTTCTAGTATAGCCTTCTAAAACTAGCTTTCTTTCACCATCAAAACACATTAACACTAGGTGTATGAACTCAAATTATTGCTCTCTGCTAAAGTCACTTATCCAATCCACTAGCTGAAAACTCAAAGGCAAAAATGAGGGCTCTGGAATAAGAATACCTAGATTTAAATCATGATTTTATAATTAACAAGTTTGTAATATTTAGCAAATTATTTGACCTCATTAGGCCTTAATATTCTGCTCTTTAAATTGGGTATAATAACAGTGCATATTTCTTTAGATTACTGTGATTTCTAAATGAGATGATGTTGGCATTAACACATCTGACACACAGTATGCTTTCAAGGACACTAAAGAAATAAACAAATTCACAAACAAATTATACCAATAAATTCCTCTTGAGGAATTTTTCCTCCTTCACAAATTTTCCTTTTAGTTAAGACTGTGTATAAATTATTCAAGGGAGGACTTTGTAAGCCATGATCACAAGACTGAGCCAGACAACTGAATGACTCAATCTTCAATTTTCATCACTGCTACCACTTTAATATTGTGAATGTGAACTAATCACCTACCTTCTGAACCTTAGTATTTTTTAACCTTAATATTCAACTATCTGGTCTCTCCCAAATTCCAAAACCCCATCTCATGCCATTCTTTTACTGCCCTCTGTGCCAGGCCTAATAGACAATTTCCTGTCCCCTGACTAGGTTAGTTGCCCGATATTCTTCCCCTATAACAATATTCACCACACTTTATTGTAACATGATTTGTCTCTTCATCCTTAAATTTCATTTTTCATTCTCTCCCTGACATTTATCACATAATAGAACATACTGGTTTCTTTATGAATAAATGGCTGGTATGGCGATTCTTACTCAACCTTTCAATCGTATCCCCCAGTCTGCACAAACCCCATATGTCACCAACACATAGGTCTTGCACAATCATAGCAGGGGTCCCCCTATGCTGTCTGAGAACAAATCTTCCATGAGCTAGGCAGAATGAAGCTCAGAATCAGATTTAAACTGATTTAAAGAAAATAAAGGAGCATATTTTTGTTATTATAAAATGAATTCTGCATGGGGGCTTTCATTTTAAGGATGTCATTTAGAGAAGTACAGAAACTTGCCCATAGTCACACAACCAGTAAATGGCAGAGCTGGAATTGAAATCCTAGAATTTCTAAGTTTTAAGCAATATCCCTTCATTTCTCAAAACACCATTCTGTCTGATCATGCCAATCAAAAATAGGATACCCAGAAAAAATTCTAAATATAAACATCTGAAGACATATGGGGTGAGGCAGTGGCAGCAAATCAGTACCAAGCAACATCTATAGAGAGGAAGGACTAGTGCTGTGTGTAAGCAGCAGTTTTTGACTAGAAGGAGGTCTTACCAGGGATAGAGTTCTCTACCCCACTGTGCCCTGCAGCATGACAGTTTGGAGGATGAGAAAAGCCCAGACTTGAATCAATCCTTAATTTTAATCATTGTTCTGACACTTTAATGTTGTGTGGTTGTGGGCTAGTCACCTACAGCTCTGAACCTCAATCCTCTATCTTCAAAGTAGATATTTCTACCTATTTGTCAGGGACAGTGTGAGAATCCACAGACTTAATATGTGTAACTGCCCACCACACCTCTAGAGTCCACTGTACACTTCCTTTCTTATTCTTCTCTTTGACTAGTTTCCAGTAAGAGAGCTGTCTTCTTAAGCAATACCTTCCTTTCCCTACAGGTAATCTTCCTGATGTTTGATGCTATTACAGAAACTAGTTCTGGGTATTAATATCCTGGGTTTGAGAAAAGGTAAGAGGTTAACAGAGGAAGGTAGTAGATTCTTTTTCCAATTTGACTTTGAACCCATGGGCCAGAGATAACATGGAGCTTTGTGCAGAGAGCACACATTAGAATCCTATGTGCTCTGCTGTGGGCTGAAGCCACACCATGCTATCTGCAGGGCCTCCAAATTGTGAAACTCAACTCTCTTTGTCCTCTCCACAAATATCCTGGTGGCTGTGTGGTCCTGGACAGCTATCATTAGAGTATTCATCCATCTCTGACCCCAGAGCTTCCAAGGCCAGCCAAAACCAAACTCCTTGGCAAGGCTCAAATGGAGAGGACATTAAGTTTGGACCTACTAGTTGGAAACGTGAGGTTTGGTAGTGACCCAAAAATGAAACAATTAGGAGCCTCTTTTGTTTGATGCTCTTTCATCTGAAAGGATATCTTTGCCACCTGAGTTCTCAGGAGCAACCTGATAAAGACTGTATAAAGGAATCTGGCTCCACACATACCATGTCTACTGATTTCATCAGTAATTCTTCAAAAGGGTCAATTAAGGTGAAAGGAAAGCAAAGCAAACATGTGTCTAAATAGTGAGAAAATGCACATCAAAAAAAAATATAAAACTGGAATTTTCACCCCTCCTGAAGTGTAATAAGGATCAGAATGTAAGAGAGCCAATTCATTATTCCATTAAGACAACTTATTGAGGGGGAAAGAGAAGAAAAGAAACTCAAGAAATTATTGACAAATGGGAGAAGGGAGGGAATAACAAAAAAGGTTTTCCCAGTCCTGCAGGAGAATATCCTATGCCTTTCTCCCTCAGTGTCCACATCAATCTTACTTTTTAAAAAGATAGAGACATCCAATTCAAAACACTGGCTTTCATATTCCTTTATTTATTCAAAATGTGTACTTCAATGTTTAGTTTTAAACCCTATCCTAGAACTGCAGGAAAAATTATGACCAAAAATAGACAAAGACTTGCTCTCAGAAAGTTCAAATTCTAATCAGGAAGACAGATATTAATAATCATTTTCATGAATGTTTGCTAACAGCTTTGTAAGTGTTCTGACTGAAGAGAACTTGATGCTATGAGGAAAAATTGACCTGCACTGGGTAGGGATGCCATCAAAGACTTCCCTAAGGCAGTCACTAGTAAGAGGGTCTCAAAAGTATGAATAATGAAGCAAAAACACATACCAAAAGAGGTATGTATGAGAAGGATGTCAGGTAGGTCACTGAGATAACAGGAAGACTGAAGGAATATGCTCAGAAAACTTAAGAAATCAAAGTTGGTGTCAGAAACACCTCTGGACCTGCAGCCACTCTTGCTCAGTGATGCTACCACTGAGGCCAGTTATTTAACTTTTGTCACTAACTCCAGATTCAAAGTCTGGGGTGGGAACACCCAGTGTTACAAGCTTAGGTCAGGTGTCCAAGAAGAAGAAAGCACCTCTTCTAACTGACCCACACAATGGGAATTCTCAAAACTAGGAACTGTAGAATGATGTACAGCAAATAAGAAAAAGTCTGCCATTGAGGCAGGAAGGAGGAGAGCATTCCTGAGAATAAGAACAAGATGCATAGTGTTTGCTGGGCCTAAAGTGTGGAGAGACTTTGAGAGATGGACGATGCTGGAAATCTAGGCAGAGTCCTACTGATTCAGATATTTGTAGGCCATATAAAGATTTGGAATTTTACCTTGATGCAATAAGCCACTGATGGATTTATAAGCATGGTAGAGGCATATCTAACTGCATTTTGCAAAGATAGGTTAGAGTAGAAAAGAGAGGATGAGGGTATAGAAGTAGAGGAGATCAGTGTAGTAGATGCTGTTGTGTACATTGCAGCTACCCCCTCCAGGACCGAGGCTCATTTCTCCAGTTACAGGAGTGTTAGCTATTGACAACTCACAGGTAAGACCCTCTCTGGCAGTAGCTCATAACTAAAGGAAGCTGCCATAGGGAGACTATGTTCTTCCATATGGACAGCTGGAATCAGATGACTGATCAATGATGCTACATAGGCTTCCATATGAGATGGCTCTGAAGGGCTATTTCTAGAGTTCCCTAAGGCATTAGCTGACACCTTGTTGCAACCACATCATAGGGCTAATCCCTCAGAGCACTCCTCAATAACCCTCTTGCATACAAATCTCCGTTCTCAAAATTTGCTTCCTGGAGAACCCAACCCCAGTCAGCAGGGCAATCAGAAGACTATAGCACAGCAATGAAAACTAGTAGCCTCAACCATGGTGGTGGTGGATTTGGGGGAGAGAAGTTTAGGATTGAACTTTTTAAGAACTAAAGGCTTTAGAATAATAATGACGAGAGCTCATTTTCAGAGTCAATGAAAGAAAATCACTAATTCCTTCCTAGATAAGATATTGGCAACCTTCGTAGTGCTTGAATGGAAGAGAACAGTCATTCCTTAGCACCCTGCCCCCTAACACAATTCCAGCCCTTATCCCCATTCTAATACCCATTAATTCTCCAGCTGCGATTAGCATCTGTTGCAGCATGTGATATGCTGGGAGCCAGCTGTCTCTGGAGCTCAGACTCTTAGTCTGGAGCAGCTGTTCCAGCTCAGGCTCTCCTGCCTGATTCTTCGTAGCCATGTCACAAAACTTCCAAAAAGTCAGTTCACTTTATGGTTTTCCCCACTTTCTCTCTCTCTTTTTAAAGCTGCTGCCACCCAATGCACAGACTGCCCAGAGGCTTGATTAAAAACATGGAGCTGTTAAAAGGTGACAGATGCGATATATCATGGCATCTAAAATAAAAACTCGTTCTTCCCTCAGAATAGTTTAAAAGAAGTTTGGCAGCAACAAAGGGAGTTATTTGCATGCTGATGGGGCTGGTGGGGAGCCAAAGTGCAGAGAGATAGTCCTGCTGCCACCCCAATTTTGTCTCTCCCCCGTCTCCCTGTTGGCTGCACAGGAAGTTTTGAGGTGTAGCTCTCCTCATGGGACAAATGGGCAGATTGGGGTGGGAGCATATGAGAACTTAGGGCATTGAGCAGTTCACTGTCAGGCCATTAAGGGAAGTAATCAATTCAGAACCATCTTCATAGGGCAACATGTGGGCCTGGCAGTGACAATCTCCCAGTGACCACCCTCTCCATAGCTGAGGCTCAGCTCTCTGCCATTTCTGGCAACCACTGAACAGATGAACTTTTCAAAGCCTCATGAATTCCTGGGAGCTACTCTGTAGTGCCCCTATCTCTTGCTTTCTCTGTCCAACTGACTACAGATGGGCTCAGCGTTCCCTTTTCCCACCCTCTGGTTCCACCTTCCAAAGGGATGGCTTTAGCTTTCCACTGGATAACATTGACATTGATTTTGGATTCGAAGTCACAGAAACTTGAAAAATCCAAGAGTCAGTACTTTCCAAAGAAGCTGTTCACCCCTAATAACTCAAATTCCACCAGAATATAATGAATCTTTGCCTAGTTTATGACACATTCTGCTTTATAAGTGCTCTAACATACATTATTGCATTTGATGCCCATTTTTATAGGTGAGAAAACAGGTGGTCATGGGGAAGATGAAGAGGATGAAAATGCTATTTTTCAATCTATGCATTAGAAAGTGTGGAAGCTTTACTACATTACCCAATCAACTCTTCACAACAGCCTTAAGAAGTAGGTAATTATAATCCCACTTACACATGAGAAAGGGAGACAGCATTTACATGACCACCTGAACTCACAAAACCGACCTCACATTTCTAAGTAGGCCAAGTTGCCCTCAAACTCTTCCCCTGCATGGGCTGAAGATTTACTTCATATTCCTGGCAGATGAGAAAGTCCATTTGGTCCATGCATTCCTCAGCTACCTTTCCAAGCTAAAATGTTATCTAACAAACTCACTGCAAGCATCTTCCTGTTAAAAAGTCTAAGTGTTTTCAAACACCTAGAAAGAAAAGTTCCATTACAGTTCTCTGCTTCATGCAGCATCAAAACAGGGAATAGATCCAATAACGTCATCATCGCCATTGCCATCTCCATTACCCAATCATTACCATCATCATCATTATTGCCATCAAATCCTGTCTTTGGAGCTCCCTCAAGCACTTCTCTGCCCTTAGCGGGCATTTTTTAGAACACGAAGCAGCCACGGTCCTTGCCTTTGAACTGCATTTTCTGGTAATGTTCAGTAAGAATTTAGTCTCTACAGTTAGTTGAAATTAATGAACATTTAGGATAAGTGACTTAGGAAAATTCAATGGTTGAACCAAAGTAATGGGAATTTGTTTACAAGACAATCCTCATAAATAGCATAAAATGAATATGCTGCTCAAAATAGGAATTAATTAACATTTAACTAGTGTGCATTTTTCTATCCATTAACATCCCTACAAATGGTTTGTGGAATGGACAATTTATTCCCACCCTTTTAGTCTTCATCACAATGGTGGAAGTGCGAGGAAGAAAATGCTTGATGTGTCAGCAAAACAATTACTTTCAAGGTTCAGAAATGTCCTGTATAAATGTGAACAACACTGAATTGGATATAATCCTTTTTGCACAAAACCCTTTCCCACCCACCCACCCACTGCTACCCCATGCTTCTCACTTTGTAGGACAAAAGCCCTCCCAGGAAAATGCTGATAATTACTGGACATTCCCAACAAGGCCAGTGGGATTCCCAGCACCTAACAGAGTTTCTTCCATAACACATGCATATAATAAATATATGTTGAGTGAATTAAGTAATGATCTAAGTCACCTCTTCTAACTGCTCTGATAAAAAGTCTCCTTGCCTAATTATTTCTCATCTAATACTCCATTGTTTTTTACCCAAAAAGACAACCCTGACATATATCATGGGGCAATAGCGCATCACTTCTCTGTTTTCATCTTTTCGTATCATTAGCATTCTGAAAATAGAGATAATTACTCTGCATTTTTTCTACCTCCTTAAACTCCCAAAGTACTTCCTCTCACCCCAGTGCTGCTTGTAATTGGTTTTCTTTTCCCCAACTGACTCTGAGTTCGAAGGCAGGGGTACCATGTGTGGCATTCTCCACTACTTTATCAGGAATGTGTCTACATTGGGTGCTCAAAGCAGGCTGTTCTTTTTTCTTTCTTTATTTTTTTTTAATGGAATCAAATAGTCCTCATCCTCTGGAAACTTAAAGGGTTTCTTTATTGGGCATTAGAGATGCAGTCCTGCTCCAAAGCAAAGTATTAGATTCAATGACTATGAGTTGACCCTTCCTAGCAGATGTGCCCAAGATTCCACAGACCCCATTGTTAGTGAGACAAGGACAAATAAGAGCCATCTCTGCAATCCAATCTTTCAGGCTTTAAGAATGTAAGTGTTGCCCAGGTGGTGTGGCTCAGTGGTTGAACAATGACCCATGAACCAGGAGGTCATGGTTTGATTACCAGTCAGAGCACATGCCCAGGTTGCAGGCTCAATCTCCAGTGTGGGGTGTGCAAGAGGCAGTCGATCAATGATTTTCTCTCATCATTGATGTTTCTATCTCTCTCTCCCTCTCCCTTCCTCTCTGGGATAAATAAAATACATTTTTTAAAAAACGAATGTAAGTGTTAACCCTGTAAACTAAATTAATTAAGCCCACATATCAAAATACAAAAACATACCATACAAGAGGCACTGTAGTCTGGTGGGGAATAGTGAGGTCTGGAAAGCAGGGCAGGCGAACTGATTAGCACCATTTTCCTTCACTTATAAAAACCCTTTAGCATTCTACTTACGGCAAAAGTTTTCTCAGGCCAAATTAATGTATTTCTCAGGTTAGGCTTGTGGTGTGTGTCTGTGTGCACATGTGCCAGCGTATGCGGGAGTCTTTCTCCTTCCTGCTGCACAGCTGATGTGTGCATGTGTCTGGGACTCATTATATGACTGAAAATCAAAAGCAGCTGGAAATTCATGAGGTAAAAAGGCAGATAGCATTACCAGAAACATTAGAGACATGTTCATTTGGGAGGCAAATTATATGATAATAAATTAATAAAATTAGTTGGCTTTTTACCCTGCTGACCACTCTGGAAGACTTATAATTCTCTGTACTTTTGGCTTCGACCACTCCAATATCTCTTGATTGTCTTATCTTTCAGCTCCCTCCTTATTCAAATCATAATCCTCAACCTACCTGAAGAATATAATTGTACCCCCTGTTTCTCTGATGCTTTTCTTTTTAAGCACTTAGTTTCATTGGGTGAACTCAACTCCCGTTACTTCTCAGGATATACTTCCCAAGTCATATCTCCATCTCTGATTTTCTTCCAGGTTCCAGATTTATCATGAAACCCCCCAAACCTGTTTTTCCTTCCATGTTCCAAAGTCAGTTAATGGCACCAGCATGCACTCAGGTTCTCTAGATGGGACCTCAGATCTTCCTTCCATTCCTTCTGCATTCCCAGTCTGTGGTCAAGTGAAACTGATTCATGAACAATGCTTTTGTCTAAAAATGCTCATCATGTGCCAGGTATTACCCTAAGCTTAAAAAACCTGTGAGGTAGACACTATAATTACTAAAACTACTCCCATTTTAGAGATAAGGAAACAGATGTTGAGAGATTTAAGCAACTTGTCCAAGGTCACACAGTTCCTAAGTGGCAGAGCCATGCTTTAAACTCGGGTAACTTGGTTCCAGCACTTTTGTTCTTGTACTGTATACTCTGCTGCCTCTGTATATCTACGTAGTTCCACTGCCTAATCAAGTCATTGTTAATTAACAACCATCTCTTTCTCTACCTATAACTGCACATCAGATTTTTTCCATATTACAAATCTCTTTTATAATGTCTCAGATTTATAATGTCTCAGATACTACATCTAAGTAGATGCAGTCCTGCCCAAAAGCAGAGTTAGGTTCAATGACTATGAGTTGACTCTTCCCACCATATATGCCCAACATTCCACTGACCCTATTGTTACTGAGGCCAGGATGAACAAAAGCCATCTCTGCAATCCAGTCTTTCAGATCAAAGTAGATCTAATATCCACTAAAATCCAAACTTTCCAGAACCTCCATAGCCTTTGAAATTTATTCCCAAACTACCAAAACCCTCTTTTACTCATCCCTCCAAAGCACTGCCTCTGCCCCCCATACTTCCTGCTTTTCCTTGATCTAGTAATAATTATTCTAGCAAGCATGTATTAAGCATTTAGGTTGTACCTATCTTTATAACAGGTACTTTATATTTTTTCTTACTAATTATCATAGTAATCCTACAATGTAAGTATTATTCTTATCTCATTTTTGCCAATGATAAATTGTGGGCTCTGGAAAACTAAAACTTGTCTAAGGGCCCTTTGGAAATGAGTGGTGGGACAGGATTTGAACCTAGACATCTTTTTTCTATTCAACTAACACGTAACTTTAGGTAAAACTGTCCAAATAATTCCTGGAGATATTATTTGGTATTATCTCTGAACTGCAGACTTGCCCTTTGACATTGTGTTGCATGGTGTATTCTGGTTACTCAATGATATGGTTTCTGCTCAAAATATGAGAATGAATCAATTGTCTGATGGTGAAGAGGCCATGGATCATCTCCCTCTTTCTTCTGACCACCTCTAACTCAGGTCCTCAGGGCTAGAGCAATGACTAAAGGGCTCCATCTCATCATCCCTACTATTTTTATCTTATTAATTGTCTCTCACTTCATTGGCCCCTGGACCTTTTTTTATAAGTGCAAGAGGGAGAATTTGTTTAAATACCAGCAAGTAACATGGCTATGAAATGACTTCATGATAGAATTCAGGTGTCTCATATTTATATCTGAGGCCAAAGAAAAAAAAATCACTGAATATTAGGTATCAGCCAGGTGAGAGCTAGATTCTCATGGTCAGGAGACACTCACAGTCCCTGTCTTCTCTTTCTCATTTGGTAATTTCCACAGTTGTGACAATGGTGATTGTGGTGACATGGATGATGTAGTGTTATGCCCAGATTTCGTGATCCCCAAAGACCACCCAGGGAGCCCTTGTCCAATGCAAACCCAATGCAAAAACATGAGGGCCTTTATTCGAGTTAACTTGGACTTCATCCCACACACGCTCACCGATGCAGCGGCTCGGCGGGGAGGAAGTGCGCGTTTCAGGAATACAAAGGATTTATAAGCAGTGGGTGGGGTACAGTGTGTGGCCCTTGATGATTGGTTGAGGGAAGGGCCAGGGTTTGGTTGCACAGGGGGCAGGATGCAGTAAGACTTGGGTCATTTCCTCTGCATCTCTATTGGCCGGTCTGCAGTCTTGCACCGCCCTTTCAGTAGCAGCCATCTGTTAATCATCTGCCATATAGTAGGTATTGTGTTAACCCTTTAGATAAGTTGCCTTGACCCCCTGCAATTCTGTATAATGGGTACTGCTATAGTCATCTAAAACAATGACACTGAGGTTGACTTTCCCAACAGCTTATAAATAGCTGAGGCAGGATTTGAATTCAGTACTGACTTTTAAAATCCATGATCTTTCATCTTTGCAATATTGCCTCTCTTAGATGTAGGACCACCACTTCTTTCTTCCCCTTTTATTCATCCTCATTTCCTTATTTCATTATTCTTATTTCTTTCCTCAAAAAGGATAATAATCTTTTTTAAATCGCCTTGTCCCTTTTCTCCATTTCCCTTTCCTCCTAAGAACACATCTGAGAAATCATTTTTAATGATATCAAAACATTTTTTTATTGGTGCTCTGTAAAAATGGTAGTGGTGTCATACCAGGCACTCTGAAAGGCTGGTACATTATAGCAGGAAACTGCTCAAACTGCAGCCTCATGCTGTGGTGTTGCTCACAATTGCTTCTTAATCTGCAACCCTGGGGTTATGAATGACAACCCATAAAAGTTCTTAGAAAGTTAAAGCTAGGAGAAAAAAGGTCAAAATCCATATTCATTTACCGTAACCAATGGGGCAGGGGGAGGAAAGGAGTCGAGCCGGCTAAAAGGTTAATGAGGGAAAAAGGAGGACCTATGTAATTCTTGCAACAATAAAGATTTAAAAATAAAACACTTGTACTGTGTTTCAGACTCCATACTAGGCACTAAGGGTAAAATGACAATTAAGCCATAGTTTCTTGATTTAATGAAGCATGTATTCTAGCTTGGGGTGGATGGGAAGCAAATTGGTAATTAAAATGCAATAGGTTGAAATGCCACGATAGATTAGTACAAAGTGCTATGGGAGACAAAAGGGAACATCTCAGACACAGGACTTGAATCAGGACACAATCTCTTCAGGTATGAGTTTTGAGCTAAAATATGAAGTGTAAGTTCACATTAATCAGGTATTTTGAATAATTTTCACTTGCCTCTTGTTCTTGGTAATAGACTATCCTAAAACTTAGTGATTTAAAATAATAGTTATTTATTACTAGGGGCCCGGTGCACAAAAATTTGTGCACTCGGGGTGGAGGGAGTCCCTCGGCCCGGCCTGTGCCCTCTCACAGTCTGGGACCCCTCAGTAGATGTCCTATGATGGCCCCAGTCTGCCAGGCGCCTTTTGTGTGTGTGTGTGTGTATGTGTGTGTGTCGCCACTGGGGACCTGGCCCCAGCTGCATCTGAGGCTCGGAGCAGTCCTCCTGTGTGTGTATACCTGCTGGGGGCCTGCCCCCAGGCACACCGTGGAGGCTTGGAGCAGGCACCCCCTCTATGTTGATCTCTCAAACTCTTGCCCTCCCCTGCATGTTGTTCTCTTTTTTGAGCTGTGACCAGGGCTGGGTGCTGCCTGTCTCCCAAGCTTGCCTACTGCCCATCTTCCTCCAGCCACCAGAAAGCAGGGAAAACCCCGCCTCGTGGTCAGGCCAGCCTTTTCCTGCTCCCTGATCCCCGGAAGGGACCTGGGAAGCCGC
>PVJC01022062.1:0-27645 GCA_004026665.1 Murina feae | reverse complement strand
ATTCTACGATTGTTACAATGTTTCAAAAAGCTGTGTTTCGCTAGAGGCAGTTTAATCGGAGCTGAGCTGAGGGGCGCAGCTTCACTTTCGCTGCTGCCGCAATGGAAAGGGCTGTTTACTCAGGTCCGTGAGTGGCGGCCGCCATGTTGGCTGGGCTAATTTGCATACAGCCGCTCTGATTGGCTGGTGGGCGTGGCTTTCCCTGTCTCGGAGAAACGGTTAATTTTAATATTTCGCTTTTATTAGTTTAGACTAGGAGCCTGATGCACAATATATTGTGCACTGGGGTGGGGGGGTGGTCCCTCAGCCCGGCCTGGGCCCTCTCACAGTCTGGGACCCTGCCCACCCTAGGGCCCGCCACCCACCCCACCCACCTCGCCGCCTGCACCCACCTCCAGCCTCCATCTTAGTGAGTTACTTTGCATATAGCTGCTCTGATTGGCTGGTGGGCATGGCTTGGTCGGTCAATTTCAATATTACTCTTTTATTAGAGTAGATAAATTAGACCTCTATCTTCACTACATGCCACAAGTATTTTCTCTGTGTGTATGTAACTTTTGCCATGTAACTTTTTGAATATAGTCAAGTTTATGAATATTTTCTTTTATTGCATATGGATTCTGAAGCAACATTATAAAGGCTTTGCCCTGGCCTACAAAGGAGTTGACCTATATTTTCTTCTGATCTTTTATAGATACATTTTACATGTAGAACTCTGATTAATTTAGCATTCTGGTATGGATCTAATTTTATCTTTTTTCAAATTGCTATCCAGTTGTCCCAACAACATTTATTTATAAGTCTATCATTTTCCCAGTGATTTTAGATGCCACTTTTATCATGTTCAAAATTTTAATTTGCACTTGAGTCTATTTGGGGAGTTTTTATTCTGTTCCATTGGGCTCTCTGTCTATTCACATACTAATAAAAATGTGATGGCTTTTCAACTGGGTTTATATAATAGCCACTTCTTCTGTAGTTGGTGCTTCTAAGGGCTACAGAAAGAGGATCCCATCAGGCCCAGTATATAACAATTTAAACACTTGGGAAAGGATTTGTGGTGGACAGACTTTAAGGTGATTCCCTATGATTCAGCCTTCTGTACTCTCCTCTCCTTGAATATGAGGGTTAATTAAGCCCTGGGGCTTAATTTTAACCAGTAGAATACTGGTAAAGAGATGTCATTCACTTACAATATGTAAGACTGTCTTGCTAGTGGACTAACTCTCCTGCTGGACTTGAGGAAGCAAAGTTACGTGGTGAACTACAGAGTAAGCACATAACAGAGAATGGGAGGAGTGGCGGAGGAGGTGCTTCTAGGAACGGAGGCAGCCTCTGGCTAACAGTCAGCAAAACCAAACAAACAAACAAAAAACTGAAGCTCCAGAGTCTCTCCTCATTGTGGGCTTTAAAGAAGCAGGCTGACATGAATCCTATAGCTACAAGGAAACTAATTTTGCTTATCACTTGAGGAAGCTTGAAAGTGGGTCTTCCTGCACTTCAATCTGTGATAAGAATGCAGCCCTGACAGACACAATTGTAGCCTTATCAACCCTAAGCAAAGGCCTCAGCTAGGTCATCAGACTTGTGATCAGAGGAACTATAATATATACAAATATGTATACATGCAAATTGACCATTACCGGAGACACCTAAGCCACGCCCACCAGCCAAGCCATGCCTCCCAGCCAACCGGAGCAGCTGTATGCAAATTAGCCCAGCCAAGATGGAAGCCGGCAGCCATGGAGCTAGAGCAAACCAGAGACCAATCAGAACCAAATCTGGGTGAACTGCGAGGAGCCGATGGCTGCCTAGGAGGCAGAGCTATTGACGCTGACTGGCATAGAAACCGACCAATCAGAACCAAATCTGGATGAACTGTGAAGGCAGAACCTCAGGTGGGGGCTGAAGAGGGGTTTTAAGGGCAACAGCTGTTTGGTATAAGATATAAGAAAGCGGTTCAATTTTTTAATGATCTGTTTGGCAGTATAGTGCATATGGCTGGCTATCAGTCCAGATATAGGGATTATGTATTTATGTATTTTTGTCTGCCGAGAGCATCTCCTCCTGCTGAAAAAAGTTTCCTTCTCCCACCCCCATTTAAGCAATCCTATCTTATATAATCTATCTATACTACTAAAAGGTAATATGCTAATTAGACTGGGTCGACCAGTCATCTTTTAGACATCCGACTTCCCTCCAGACAAAGCCATGGTGGTGGGGGCCAAGGCAGAGGCAGTTAAGGGTAATCAGGCTGGCAGGAGGGCAGTTGGGGGTGAGATCAGGCTGGCAGGGGATTAGAGGCAATCAAGCCAGCAGGGGAGGGTATTTGGGGGCGAGATCAGGTTGGCAGGGGAGAGTAGTTGGGGTGAGATTAGGCTGGAAGGGGAGAGCAGTTAGGGGTGATCAGGCAGGCAGGTAGAGGGGTTAGGGGCAATCAGGCAGGCAGGCAGAGGCAGTTAGGGGCGATCAAGCAGGCAGGCAGGTGAATGGTTAGGAACCAGTGGTCCCAGATTGCATGAGGGATATCCAACTGCCAGCAGTTGGACATCTCCTAATGGGTCCCCAATTGGAGAGGGTGCATGCTGGGCTGAGGGTACTCCCCTCCCCCATGCATGAATTTTGTGCACCATCCCACTAGTAAGATAATAAACATGTATAGCTTCAGGCTGCTAAGTCTGTGGTAGTTTATCACACAACAATGAACAACTAGTACAGTGTTCAATCTTAAATCTAAAATAACATTTAAAATAATGGAATCCTAAATGTGTATGTGTGTGCGTGGGCTTGAGTGAGAGAACGTCTGTGAGAGAAAGAGAAAATGAAATGCATTAAAAAAACTAAACACATTTATAAAGCATTTGTGCTTGTTTTTAATCTATTTTTATTGATTTCAGAGAGAAAGGGAGCAGAGGAGAGAGATAGAAACATCAGTCATAAAAGAATCATTGATCAGCTGCCTCCTGCATGCTCCCTTCCCCCCAGAGATCAAACCCGAAACGCAAGTATGTGCCTGACCACGAATCGAACCACAACCTCCTGGGCCATAGGTCGATACTCAACCACTGAGCAATATTGGCTGAGCTAAAGCATGTGGTTTTTTTTTTTAATAGAAAGAGCTGGGATACTTACTACTTGCTTGCCCTGTGGCCTTATACTACACATTATACACACTTTTTGTTGTATTTTCTTTGTGGAAATAAGAATCGAACAAACCAATAAACAAAAACCTAACTTTATAGTCTTCTAACATGACCAAATAATGTGCTGGGCATATTCATGTACCTTAATCACCTTATTCTCATAAACTCAGAGGCTGGAGGCCCAGGGCAGAGCTGACACTGCGGCTGGAGTCTGAAGGCTGTCAGCGGGCGGAGTGCTCTCTTCCTCAGGAGACCTCCGTCTCTTCTCTTTCCAGGTCTTCACCTGAGTGAACGAGGCCACATCATTTTAGAGGGTGATCTGCTTTACACAAGTCTGCTGCTTCTTTTGTTAACTCATCTAAAAAAATGAGTTACAGAAACAGCCTGACTAGTGTTTGACCAAATATCTGGACGCCACGGCCCAGCCGAGTTAATGATACAGACGGAGCTTCCACAGATGCAGGTGAGCTAGAGGTTCCTGTGGTGAAAAGATTGAAAACAAGGACACGAGTGAGGAAGAAGGGGCAACGTCTATGTAAATTCCTGACAGGTTTTGAATCTCTGTTGACCCTCTCATGCAGTGATTAGAAAGAGAATCGGGAGGTAGAGCCCCGTTCGGCAGTGGGAGCCCTCATCTCAGCCAAGAGCCAAGATAAAACTGTGGATGGAGACCTAAGAGCTTTGAATCCCCGGCTTTGTCTGCAGGGACACTCTTCCCAGTGTCACTATATTCTTGAGTACTAGTAAGGAAGGCAGCCAACGCACTGACAGGTAAATTGAAGTGCCGACTGTCTGAACAAGCAAACTGAAGAGGCACAGTAGAAAAGATAAGATTTGGGAGGCAAGTTTGAAAAGCTTATAGTTGGGGTTTCCATTTATTCCAGCTGGTGACCTTTAGTCTTTTTGACTCAACTCAGGCAGATGTTCTATTGACACAAGTGTTCCTCAGGCTTCTCTTGATATGCAGGTGGCAAGAGGGCCGATCAGGGACAGCCATTCCAGAAAAGTGGGGGCCTCTGCAAGGAAGGCTGGACTGAGCATTAGAGGAACAGAATTCCCACAGGTTAACACCTCTATGAGTAATTTGGGACAAGTCACTTGATCTTTAATCGTGAGTTTCCTCTCTGATTCGCTCCCAGCTCTGCAATTTCGTGGGACATCTAATCTCAGACACTTGACTGGCCATAAGGTCCCCGAGCCCCGCTCTTCATGCCGAAAGCTAACCCTGTGCGCCTTCTCATATCCGCTGCTGCTGCTGTTGATTGTATTCCCACCACTTGAGTAATTTAAAAACCCATGTTTAAAAAGATTTATTTTTCCCGCAATGGTGAGTTGGAATACAGGTTCAGAATTACTTTACATGTAAACTGCATGTTCATCTAATTACGAATAGGAAATAACACTATGCCAGTGATAAAATGAAGCTAGAAACTACCAAGAGAATCTGGTCATATTTCCAGATCCTATTATATTCTTTAATAGTTTGGTTTCAAATCTGTTTCCAATACCTGGGGAGTCGGTTTTTCTGTTTTAATATTCTTGTTGCTCACTTGATTCAGGAAATCGCTTGTTGCTATGGAAGTCGACTGGGTTTTTGCGTCTGTTTTAAAATTCTCTCTTCATGCCTTTACAATTAAAAGTCAGGTCTAATTACAATGCCAAATGAGTGAATGCATGTTCATGTGTGAAATAAAAGAGAATACTTTTTCTAAGTTTATTATTCTATCAGGCATTAACTCTTCCCCATCCTTTCACATCCCACTTAGATGCAACCAAAGTGTGACTAAAATCAATTATATGAGCTTAATTTGCCCAAACTCGGGGTAAAATTTTATTACTCTTTTCCTGAGCATCTGGTTATTCTAATTAATGTTCTTCTCCTTATCAGCAGATTTAATGATTCACTTCCATGCCCAGCTTTTGCCAAGTGCGTCAGAGCACACTTGGTAGCCATGGTTGTTAGGAAGCTCTAACCCTGGTGAAGACACAGCAGTGTGCTGAGCAGGAGAGGGTTGAGGTCATGGCTTTGAGCAGTGACGTGACCTTTATTGTGCCTTGGGGTTTTGTACGGTACCCATACACACAAAAATATATATAGGATGTCCCCCCTCTCAAAGAGTATATGCACAGTTTGAATAATTATAAAGGTGGTGTATATTAAAATACATTTTATTTTCAAAATTAAGCTATCATCTGTTAAAGTGTGTATACATTTTTGGGGACACCCTATATATGCATCATTGTATATATTCTTTTTTTAAATATATTTTATTGATTTTTTTTTACAGAGAGGAAGGGAGAAGGATAGAGAGTTAGAAACATTGATGAGAGAGAAACATCAATCAGCTGCCTCCTGCACACTCCCTACCGGGGATGTGCCCGCAACCAAGGTACATGTCCTTGACCAGAATCGAACCTGGGACCCTTCAGTCCACAGGCCGATGCTCTATCCACTGAGCCAAACCGGTTAGGGCTGTATATAGTCTTGTCAGTAATGAGTGACGAGTGAAAACAAGGCATATTCCACATTTTTAAACTAGGCTAAATTCGGCTCCTTTGTAGAGCTTCATCTAAGTAGCCCTTTCAAATCAGAGTGCTCTAATTACTCCACATTCTCTTAGCATTCCGCTACTTACAACTCTGCTGTCATAGCAAAGTCGCAGGCTGACCTCTACAGCCGGGAAGATCAGTAAGAAATGCATGAACGGGTGGTATAAGATCAAGCCCCAGGCATACATGGTCATGACTGGTATTGAGGGAAATGTCATATCTGCTAAAAAATATATGCATATGATATAAGTGCCTGGAATTAAGAACGGAGGCACATTACATATAAAACAGTATGTGTGGCACCTATCTGTGGAGGGTGCGTGAACATGTCCCTCGGTAGGTTTCTTTACTCCTTCCTGAAGGTGCATTCTGGGTCCAGGACTCAGCCTCATACATGATCTACCAACACTAAAAATGTGTGGGAAAACAGATACATGGACATGAACACATCTATGTGGAAGGGTACTACCACCACCAAAAACTGTACAGAGGCTAACATCGATCATGAAGAAAGAATACATTGGCAACCCATGCCCTGTGCTTCTATTTTGCCTTTAATTCCCAAGGCTAATCTTCCAAGTAAGAACGGCCTTCCTGGGAGCATTTTCCCCATACACCAGGACCTTTTACTTGTCCACACGAATGAGCAAAGAAGAAGGGAGTATAGAACAGGTGAGTCTGTTTACACACTAAGAAATTCTTAGTGGTAAACGAAATGGTTTGTAAAATGTGGCTGTGTGGTCTCCAAATCTGGATCACATAAGGAAAAAATTAAAGAATGATTTGTCTGGTCTGAAACGACAGGAATGGGATGCAAATTGTCTTAACTAGCTGTGAGACTGCTCAGACATAGATAGGCAAAGATTAATACAATCATTTATCCCATAAATGCTTGCTGAGCACCTATTCTATGCCAAACATTATTCCAGCACTGGAAACACAAGGAACAGTCTCTCTTGATAAGTCCTTCATAGTCTTAGGGGTGAAACAAATGAACAGGCTGTCTAGTCCAGGGCATAATCCTAGACAATCCTAGAAGAGAAGTGTGCACTGGCAGCAGGAGGTGCAGAGGAGAGGCACCTGACCTGGGCAGTGAATGCTAGGGGTGGTTTTCTGACAATATGCAGCCCTCCAGCTCTAAAAGCCAAATTGTCACATGATAATGAAGAAAGCTTCTAAACTCATCTGTAGGAATAAACTATATGCATTAGAACAGTATCTCAGGGTGGTGCACTAATAGCCAGGCACAAGACAAAAATCAATTTACAAGTTACAACTATTCATAAAATTCATGCATGTTGCCCATACAATACTGTGTACTGCTACATGAATAGATGCAGGTTCATGCTATAGCTATATTCAGTAATAAATATGCATAAGTATGTGGTGTACATCATAAACACAAGAATCACATTCAGCATTGCAAGATGCTCTGAGGAGGAGAGACACAGGGAGATGTTATGAGGGTCATAAGCTCATTTTGGGATACAGCAGAACTGTTTGCAGAATTTAAATTATTTCTTCCTACCTCTGCCTTTTTTCTTTTTAAGCATGCATAGTTAGATTGGTCTAAGTTAAATGAGCACATGCTCTGTTTATACTGAATTACTTTGACTTCTCTTTAGAACAGTTGTAAGTTACAATTTTAACAAATGTCTTTGAAATAGCTTAACACATTCTCTTAAAATAGTGATTCACAGAATTGAAGAAAAAAATAAAACAGAAGTCAAATAAAACTTCACAAATAACTGATGTTTATTAATTTTAGTGTCCTTAGATTTTTAATGATCTATAATTATGAATAATTATTCATTTGTAGATATTATAACTTCCACATAAAACAATTGACAAGTTAAGTTAATAAAGGAAATCAATATAGTACCATTAAAGAAATTACATAAAAGGGACATCATTAGAGACATATTCTCTGAATTTACTTTGCTTCATCCACTTCCAGATTGTGTTGTTCAGGCTATTGCTTTACAACTAAATCTGCTCGATTAATATCACCTTCTGACTTGTTTCTGTTGCCTCTGTAGGCCAATTTCCCCTTCGCTGTACCCACTCCCTATCCCATATGCAGCCTTCCAGACCAGTACTGACTTGAGGGACTCAGTACTATGGGCACCCTACCCTTCACTTTATACTTGAGGGAAGTAAAGCCTGGAATAGTTGACCAAGTTGCTCAGGACCACACATTATTAGCCACAAAGCTGGGACTGAAACCCAAGGCTCCTTACTTCCAATAATTTATTCATTTATTCCTTCAGGAAGCACTTGTTGAGCATTTTCTATGTTCTAGCCACTGGGGATTCAAAGATGACTAGGAAACACTCTTAACGGTAAGGAACCCACAGTCCTATGGGAAGTGCAGTCACAAAAGCAGATAATAGAGCTGGAGAGAAGTGCTTCAGCATCATAGGCCGTATGGGAGCTGAGGAGAGAGCTACTCACACCCTCATTGGGAAGGAGATGGTATGTGTTCGTGCTGAGTTCTGAATGCTGAGGAGGAGTTTGCCAGGCAGAGGAAGGGAATTCCAGGTAGGATGACCAATACGGTTAGTCCCCCTGATCTCTGATTTTGCTTTCTGGGTTACAGTACCCATGGTCAACTGCTCCTGAAAAATATTAAATAGAAAATTTCAGAAATAAACAATTGCTAAGTTTTAAAGTCCTTGCCTTTCTGTGTACCGCGATGAAACTTCCCACGGCCTGCTCCATCCCACCTAGGATGGCAATCATCTCACCCTGTGCACTCTGCCTACCTGTACTTAGTAGTGTCTTAGTATCAGATTAGTGTCATACTATTGCAGTGCTTGTATTCAAGTCGCCCTTATTTAACTTAATAACAGCCCCAAAGTGCAAGAATGTGATGCTGGCAATTCAGATATGCCCAAGAGAAGCCAGAAAGTACTTTCTTTAAATGAAAAGGTGAGTGCATTTTGACAGAGAGACCACGTTCATATAACTTTTATTACAGTATATTGCTATAATTCTTCTATTTTATTATTAGGTATTGGTAATCTTTTACTGTGCCTAATTTATAAATTAAACTTTATTATAGATAATATATATGGATATATATATATATATATATATAATAGGCGAGATATATATTATAGGCTAGATAGATATAGATATAGATATAGATATAGATATAGATATAGATATAGATATAGATATAGATATAGATATAGATATAGATATATACTAGGGGCCCAGTGCACAAAAATTTGTGCACTCGGGGTGGGGGCAGCCCAGCCTGTGCCCTCTCGCAGTCTGGGACCCCTCAGGGGATGTCCACCTGCTGGTGTGCCTGGCCAGCCTGGGTGAGGGGCTGATGGCTGTTTTCAGGCTGCCCACAACCCCTTCAGGGTTCAGGTCCCTACTGGGGTGCCTGGGCAGCCTGGGTGAGGGGCTGAGGGCTGTTTTCAGGCTGCCCACAGCCCCTTCAGGGTTTGGATCCCTACTGGGGTGTCTGGGCAGCCTGGGTGAGGGGCTGAGGGCTGTTTGCAGTCTGGCCGCAGCTCCCATTGACCCAAGGTCCCAGTGAGGCTGGCTGGAAGCAGGTTTCTGGGGTTTATTTTTATTCTATAATTGAAATGTTGTTGCCTTGAGTGGAGGCCTTAGCCTGCCTAGGCAGGAAATGAAGCCTCCTTTTGCTTCAGCTACTTGGCTTCTATAATTGAAACTTTGTTGCTTTGAGCTGGCTGAGGCAGGCAGTTTCCTCCAAACAGAAGCCTCCTGTTTGCTCTAGCTCTGTGGCTGCTGGCCGCCATCTTGGCTGGGTTAATTTGCATACAGTCGCTCTGATTGGCTGGTAGGTGTGATTTGGCTGGTGGCATGGCTTAGGTGTCTTGGAGTGATGGTTAATTTGCATTTTACTCTTTTATTAGATTAGATATATATATGAAAAAGACATAGTACATGTAGGACTCAGTACTAGTTTCAGGTGTTCACTGGGGATCTAGGAATACCCCCATGGAGAAGCAAGGGGACTATGGTAGATGTGAAGGCTTGCAGATATGAATGTACATTTTCTTTACTCTGTGATTTCTGAAACACAGCTGCACAGACATATTCTTAAAGGACCTAGAGAACTTTTATCTTTTTACAGGATTAATATTGTATTCAAGCTTAATGAACAATCATCATTCTTAATACACACAGGTAATAAAATGTACCTCTTTTTTGGAGAAACGTGGAGCTTCTAAATTAGGGGGCGTCCTCAGAGGTGACTGAACTCAGCCCTTACCCACAGGTGCCATGGCTGAGGAGTGATACAGGGTAGTGAGCAGGAGCACTTGGAAACCAGAGCCCCCAGGGCAATTAAAGGTTAAAATCAGGTGATTCATACCTGTGATGCCCTTCCCCCATGGCAGAGCACAAAATATAAAAGCAAAGGGAAGGGAGAAAACAGCAAACGGGAAGACTATACTCTCCAGCCAGCCTATCACAATGGTAATAGGGTATTTGGAAGAAGAGAAGACATTTCAAAAGGGCACCATTATAAATGCCACCAGGGAGGAACTGGGAAGTTGCGGTTTAAATCATTGGTTCTGTGCCAGTTCTCCTTTTTATATAACTATCAGTTCTCACTGTGCGTTATTGCACCTTAATTTAGTTAGGAATATGTTTTAAAAATGGCTTGCTAAAATGTGTGATTCAATAGAGGAAAAGTATTATCAAATGCTGCAGTGATCCATAAATAGCTGCTATTATTATTATTATTTAACCTTCGTTAAACACCCACTGTGAGCCAAGCAATGTACTCAACTTAGAAAAGATGTGGTTCCTTCTTTGACAAGCAAAGATTAAATATACAGAACAGAAGAAAGCTTAGGTCTATGTAGGATCAGGGAAATGTATGTTTTTACTCCAACTTGTCCTTGCTTTGCTTGTCAGATTGACGTCATTCAAGATATTACACTAGTACTCGTAACAGTTATTCCTTACTGCTGTTCAGTGCTTTATACTTCACAAAGGGTTTTATATACATATCTCATTAGATAACTTAGCATACAGTCTCTGAAATGTGTGAATGTTAAAGAGAAGTCATTTCAAGAGAACACCAAAAGCACGGGAGGAGTCAGCTGGCCTGTCGGAGCATCAAAGGGCCACTGCACTTTGAGGGAGGAGAGAGATTTCTCAGATGGGCCACACAGGCACAAAATTATGGCACTTCCCACCTCTGCCTTTCAGCCACTAGTTACCTTCCCCGGGACGGGTGATTGTAACCAATTTCTTCTGTATCCTTCCAGAGATACCAAATTCACACAGCAGCTACAGTTTACACAGGTGGGGTCATATGCTATGCATTGTTGTGTACCCCACTTCGTTCTCTGATGATATACTTTGGAGATTATTTCATGCTGCATTATTATTTTTAATGGTTGCATCATATTTCCCTCATTTTCATTTGGCGCTATGGTTTTTATTTGTAAATTATTCATCTATCTGTTGCATCATATTTTAGGCATAAATGTACCATAATTTATTTAACGAACCTGCTCTTTAAAAATATTTAGAAGTTCTTTTTGTTCTTTGTTTCTGTGTTTTTGCAAACTTCTATTATTACAGTGATAAATAACTTAATACATAGCCTTGTAGAAACAACTCTGCAGATTTTATACACACACACACACACACACACATACATCTCCTCAGGAGCTTGTCCAACCAGGAGTTTGATCACTCACTATGTCATGAGCTGCCCACCAGGAGGGCGGCATGGAATGAAGAAAGGCCCCAGCTGACAGCCAGCAGCTGGGGAAGAAGGGAGGCCCTGGCTGGCAGCTGGCAGCCACTAGGGACCCTACCTGTACACAAATTTTGTGTATCAGGCCTCTAGTTTCCTATAAGTGGAATTGCTGGGCCAAAGTGTCCATGAATTGGTCATTTTGGTAGCTGATGCCACATTGCCTTCTGGAAAATCTGTATTGACTGAAATTCCAGCAGAAATGTATTGGAGTATCTATTTCCCCACTGTCACCAACACAATGTGTTATCAAAATTTTTGATGTTTGATAGACTGATTAACTGAAAAACAGGATCTCATGGTAGTTGCCTTTCTTCTAATTATGAGACTGAGCATTTTTTTCATACCATATTTTCCAGCGTGTAAGACGATCCCCAACTTTTTTTTTAATCTTTATTGTTCATATTATTACAGTTGTTCCTCTTTTTTTCCCCCATAGCTCCCCTCCTCTCAGTTCCCACCCCACCCTCTTCCCTTACCACCCCTCCCCCACTGTCCTCCTCCATAGGCGTACGATTTTTGTCCAGACTCTTCCAGCACCCTCAACACCCTTTTCCCCATGAGAATTGTCAGTCCACTCTCTTTCTATGCCCCTGATTCTATTCTATTCACCAGTCTATTCTGTTCATCAGATTTTTTTTATTCACTTGATTTTTAGGTTCACTTGTTGATAGATATGTATTTGTTGTTCACAATTTTTATCTTTACTTTTTTCTTCTTCTTCCTCTTCTCAAAGGATGCTTTTCAGCATTTCATATAATACTGGTTGGGTGGCAATGAACTCTTTTAGCTTTTTCTTGTCTGTGAAGCTCTTTGTCTGACCTTCAATTCTGAATGATAGCTTTGCAGGGTAAGGTAATCTTGGTAGTAGGTTCTTGCTATTCATCACTTTGAATATTTCTTGCCACTCCCTTCTGGCCTGTATGGTTTCTGTTGAGAAATCAGCTGACAGTCATATGGGTGCCCCCTTGTAGGTAACTGACTGTTTTTTTCCTGCTGCTTTTAAGATTATCTCTTTGTATTTTGCCCTTGGCATTTTAATTATGATGTGTCTTGGTGTGGTCCTCCTTGGAATCCTTTTGTTTGGGGTTCTCTGTGCTTCCTGGACTTGGAAGTCTATTTCTTTCACCAGGTAGGGGAAGTTTTCTGTCATTATTTCTTCAAATAGGTTTTCAATAAATTGCTCTTTCTCTTCTTCTGGCACCCCTATAATTCTGATGTTGGTACTCTTGAAGTTGTCCCAGAGACTCCTTACACTATCTTCATATTTTTGGATTCTTTTTGCTTTTTGCTTTTCCGGCTGGGTGTTTTATGCTTCTTCGTTCTTCATATCTTTGACTTGATTCTTGTGATTCTCTAGTCTGCTGTTGGATCTCTGTATAATATTCTTTATTTCAGTCAATGTATGCTTAATTTCTAGCTGGTCCTTTTTCATATTGTCGAGGATCTCACTAAATTTATTGGCAATCTCTAGAATACCCTTGAAAAAACTTATAACCGTGGTTTTGAACTCTATCCAGTCGTTTGCTTTCCTCCATTTCTGTCATTTGTGATCTGTTTCTTTGTCTCCGCATTTTGGCTGCTTCCCTGTATTGATAAAGTGGCCTTCTGTGCTAGGTGTCCTATAGGGCCCAGTGGCTCAGTCTCCTCAATTACCTGAGGTGGATACTCTTGGTGCACTGCTTTGTCAGCTTTGTGCAGTCTTGTTGTAACTAAGCCTTGATTGCTATTGGTATCACTGAGAGGAATTGACCTCCAGGCCACTTGGCTGTGAGAATCAGCTGTGTCTATGGTGGGAGAACTTCTATGCTGGAGACACCCTTATGGAGCAAGACTTGCTTCAATGGGGCTTTGGTGCCCACTGAGTCTGCCTCCTGAGTGTGTCCCTTATGGATCTGAGGAGTTGTAGACTGGGTGGTCCTGCTCTGACCACTGGTTACACTGTCTCTTGGAACTCTAAGGAGATGCTATTTTAGCTTCTGCCTGGGGCTTCCCAGCCTTTTATATGCAAAAGCCTGTGTGCACAGCTTGGGTGGGGCAGGGTCTTGAGGAATCTACAGGGCAGAGCAACTAACTATGGCTGATTCTCAACACTGCCCTAAGAAGCATCAGGTCACAGTGACCCTTGGCACCGCCAAGTGAAAGCTGCTCTGAAGATCCTCCTGGTGCCAGATGGTGCCAGACAGTCCAGCTCCTCCCCATATGAGCCTGAGGCCCCAGAAACTTGCTTGGAACTGGAGGTCAGAGCTATCAGGAGCTTGTGCCTCCCTCCGGTACAAAATGCTTCCAGCCCTGTCCTCAAGCCCCTTCACGCGTGCCTCCGTACCTTTGCACTTCACCTCCGCACCTCCTCTGAGTCTCAGTCTCTTTCTAGTTGTAGAATTGCCACTCAGCCAGCCTTCCTGTAGGTCTGGGTGGTGTCTGTTTTTTCTTTTCGTTGTGGTTTTGAAATGGTTGTGCAAGGCAGTAATTTCCAGTGTTTCCCTATGCCGCCATCTTGGTTTCTCCAACCCCCAACTTTTGAGAAGATTTTCCTGGGTTAAAAAGTCCGGATGGAGACCATATGCAGCACAAAAAGGAGCTGACCAGAGACAGAGACCAGCTCCATTGAAATGAATGGAGTGCGGCTGCTTTTGAGCTCCCCCCACCGTATGCAGCGACTGCAGATTTTCCTGTCAAGCTCAGAAGTTTCAGCACCCGCCCTATAAGATGATACCTGGTGTATAAGACAACCCCCAACTTTTGAGAAGATTTTCCTGGGTTAAAAAGTCATCTTATACGCTAGAAAACATGGTAGTTTAAAAAGCAGTATTTTTTATCTCAACTATATCCTCTCTCAGTTTTTCTTTTGGGGTAGCTATTTTTTTTCTGATTGATTTAGGAGACCTCTTTTAATATTAATAAAAGTAGTCCTTCGGTACTCTGCATTGCATATACAGGGTGTCCCAAAAAAATGTATATACACTTTAACAGCTGATAGCTCAATTTTGAAAATGAAATGTAGTTTAGTAAACACTACCTTTATGTATATATTTTGGGGGGACAGCTTATATTTTTTCTAGTATGTCATTTGTCTTTTGGCTTTGTTAATGATATTTGTCTTACATAATTGTCTAGTTTATTAAATTATTGAATTCATTAATCTTAAGTTATTTTTCATATTTATAAAGATCTTTATTAATACAAGATTATTTCTAAAAGAAATTCCCTCATTTTCATTTGGTACTATGGTTTTTATTTGCAAATTATTGATCTACCTGATATTTATTTTGTGTGAGGTAAGAATCTGACTTTGGGCTTTATCTTGACGGTTACTACGTGGCCTCACTCCATTCATGAATAATTCACCTTTTCCCCCCACAATATCAAGTGCCATCTCTCTCATATATTAAGTTCCCTTACAGAAAGTAGTGCTTTGCCCTAACAGATTTGGCTCAGTGGATAGAGCGTCGGCCTGCAGACTGAAAGGTCCCAGGTTTGATTCCCATCAAGGGCATGTACCTTGGTTGTAGGCACATACCCAGTAGGGAGTGTGCAGGAGGCAGCTAATCAATGTTTCCCTCTCATCGATGTTTCTAATTCTCTATTTCTCTCCCTTCCTCTCTGTAAAAAATCAATAAAATATTTTTTTTTAAAAAAGAAGAAAGTAGTGCTTTGTTAAAGCCATTATTCAGTTTACGGATCTAGAAATTCCCCTGTGCCAATTCACCAGAGATGATGCTAGATACAACCTACTAAGTCCAAGTAGATGTGTGTGACAAGTAACCCAGAAAAAGTAGTATGTAGGAAACGGGCAGTGCCTCGCTAAGTAAGACAGCAAATAGGAACAGAGAAAAGTTAAGATAAAAATATAAGGGAAAACATAGGAAAGATTCCAAAACAAATGCTTTAGTGATTCAGAAGGTGATGGGAAGGGACCTACTCCAGTTGCTCTCATGATAAAGTCCAAATTCCAGCATGTGAACTCCAGAACCTCTCTGACCTGGCCTTTGTGTACCTCTCCCACCCAAAGGTAGATTACCTCCTACTTGTCTTTAGGTTCCAGCCTGAGCATTATTCCCAGGGCTACTTCCCTGATCTGGCCAAGAGAGAGTACGGAACTCTTCCTCTGCATCTCTGCAGGACTCTGTACAGTATAGAGTCTAATAGTCTGGTTTCATATGCTCCCAGCTTCTATTTCTCTTTCTCCTAGCAACTCAGTTTCTCTCCAGGGACTGCCCCTTCCCTTAAATAAGCTCCTGCAAGTCTAGTGCCATTGACTCTACCCAGAGGTTCCACACAAGATCTAGAGCAAAGCCACTTAGCACCACTCCTTCTCTAAGCCCCAGTGTTTAGTTCAGGAGTGGTGTATGCCCTGGGACAGTGAACAGGACACAGTGAAACTTGGGCTGGGGATCCTGAATGACAACTCACATCATCTTACAACACAAGGATGCAGAATGGGCCAAAACTGAAGAAGCAGACGAGAAATGGAGAGAGAGAGAGAGAGAACATCACTTGAAGCCCTGGGTCAAATCTGAAACTAATCTTTCCCTGAACTATTTAATCTTATGTGAGCTAACAAATTCTCTATTTTTTCTCAAGTCACTTTAAATTGGATTTCCTGTCACTCCCAAAGGCAACTTCTTAAAAGCTCCTAAAGGTTAAGCTTCTTAAAGGCAGAAACTGTATCTGAATGCTATTGTATTTCTGGCACATGCCTGGGGCACAGCAGCACTGATTAAATACACAAGAAAAATAAAGAGAATAAACAATCTGATAAAGTTCTTTTAGATCCTAAAATAGTAATTGCTTCCATGTATTGATAACCTGCTTGCAAAAGATCACTGAACGAGCTGATGGCAGAGCCTGTATTCAAATTCAGGACTCACCTGGGTCAAATCCTTGTTTTTCTCATCCATGAAATGGTAACTGTAATACTTACTTTGAGATTCAATATAAATGTAATGATAGCAGGGCCTGGGGGCACAGCTCTCTGGCCAGCCACTGGCCCCCACTACCAGAAGGCCAAGTCCATGTGCATGGGAACCCACCCACGGTGGATCCTGTGGAGTTTCCAGGTGCTGACCTAGTGTCACTGCAGCACCACCAGGCAAGAGTTCATGCAAAAGGGTGCAGGCTTGGGGTGGGGGTTGCAAGAGGCCAGGCCCAGGCCCTGGCAGGCTGCAATGCCCTAGAAGATGCCACTGAACTCTGGGAGCTGATGGCTTGAAACCAGGTAGAGAATCAGCACCAGCTATGGCAGGAGTTGTGGGAACAGGAGCAGCCATAGGCCAGGGGAAGGGCACAGGCTAAGAAGAGGGCTGGTCAGACAGGTTGGGGGGACAGGCCAGGGTGCACACAACTCAAAAGACTAGAGGTGCTAGAGTTGCTGGAGGAGGAGAAAAATTTCTTCACCTGAGGGCCCTGAGCTGGGAATCAGAAAAGCATTGGATTCTCTGAAGAACTACAAATGGATCATCACCACAGAGGACAAAGCACAGGACCTCCTGGGGACATGGAGCACAGTGCTACCCAGGGACCACATGTGGTGGAATTAGGCCAGTTGGGCCTGATCTGGACTGAAGCAATTGGTGCTTCTTATAAGGAAGGATCAGCCTATTCCAGAGCAGCCCTCACACTCTGGGTCCTGCACCCACCACTCGGTCAGAAACTTCCCCACTCGGTGCTCTGTTCTGCCCACATGAACAACTCTCAGCACCATGCCAGCCCCTTGAGTGGTTTCCATTCACAGAGGAGCAGAGTGGGCCATGGTCCCCTCTGGCAACCAGGTCCTTTCCTAAGTGTCATGGCGGGTAGTGGGTGGCAAATACAGCCTATAAGCCAAATCTAGCCTGCTACCTATTTTTTTGTTTTTTTAAATAAGCTTTATTGGAACACACACGCACACACAATACTATGATAATAATTACACCTAGCAAATACTTATTCTTAAAATTGATTATTTTGCCCCTTTTCCTGCTCTTCAGAATCATGTAGATTATAAATACCACAAAGAACTCTCTCGACTCTGAAAGGAAGGCATCCTCGCTATGAGAGTTTACTCTGGTTTTTGCAAGTAGAATTATGTTTTTATTTTGCTTCCAATTGTCTCTGCTAATGAGCAAAGGCAAAGTAGTGGATAATCTGAAGTTATTTATAAGTGTTTGGAGACCCTGTTCTATGATGTGCTCAGCAGTAAATTTTTCTTTCTAATTGTATTTTGCCTACAGTGGCACCAAAATGAGTGTGGATTGTCTGAGCATATGTTGATTGAGTGATAAAGATTATTATTGTGCTGGACAGGAACAGAAACCATATTAAAGTGTTTTAAAATTTCACTTCACATAATCCTCAAAGCAGATAATCCATGAAGCAGAGTGATTAATGTCAGCAGAGTATAAGAAGTTTTTGTATTCTACTGCATCATTATTTTACTATCTATATATATAAAAGCCTAAGCAACCATCACAACAGAACAGACAACCAAACAGGCTTGTGGGGCAACCAGGCTGGCAGGGGGCTTAGTGAGGGATGACCAAACAACTGAGCAGCAGGCTGTGTGGGGTGACCAGGCTGGCAGGGGGATTAGTGAGGGACAACCAAATGACTGAACAGCAGGCTGCATGGGGTGACCAAACCAGCAGGGGATTAATGAGGGAGAACCAAATGACTGAGAAGCAGGCTGCATGGGTGATCAGGCCAGCAGGGGCTTAGTGAAGGATGACCAAACAACTGAGCAGAAGGCTGCAAAGATGGCAGCACCCACAGCCAATAAGGAGGGAATATGCTAATTGACTGCCACACCCTCAAAGTTTGCAGCACCGACAGCCACAAGATGGCCGGCAGGGAAAGGAAGTTGGGGGCAACCAGGCCTTCAGAAGAGGGCAGTTAGGGTCAACCAGACCAGCAGGGGAGGTCAGTTGGGACGATCGGGCCACTAGGGGAACAGTTAGGTGTTGATCAGGCTGGCAGAGAGTGGTTAGGAGGGTGATCAGGCAGGCAGGCAGGCAAGCAGTTGGGAGCCAGATTGTGAGGGAGATGTCCGACTAAACCAGCAGTTGGACATCCCCCAAGGGATCCCATATAGGAAAGGGTGCAGGCTGGGCTGAGGGACAACCCTTCTCCCCCTCCCCCAGTGCACGAATTTTATGCACCGGCCCTCTAGTAGCATTATAACTTTTATTATGCAATGATTAAAAACAATCTTGCCTGGCCAGTGTTACACAGTGATTGAGCATCGACTCTTGAACCAGGAGGTCACAGTTGAAAGGGTAGAGGGTACATGTCTGGGTTGCTGGCTGGATCCCCAGTAGAACATGTGCAGGAGGCAGCCAATCAGTGATTCTCATCATTGATGTTTTTATCTCTCCTTCTCCCTTCCTTTCTGAAATGAATTAAAAAGGGAAAAAAAAACAACTTTATCTGCTTTAGTTAGTGAAAATTTCATTAGCTATAAAGTTTTATACCACTTAAATAATCTCATGTTTCAATTACCATTGTCTTAAAACAGTGTGATGGCTATAGCATTATTCATTCTGTTCATAAGTTAATGCTGTTTAAATTGTTAGTAAAATGTATTCAATTTTTTTCATGCATTTTTCCACCCTTTATATTTTCTGCTATGCAGGGTTTAAAGGCCAAGCAGAATATTTAAATATACTTTGAGCATTAAAAAAAATAAGTTGGTGAAGTGATCAACTTTTCAAAGGTTCTGGTACCACTTTTTATGGGGAAGGGGGGTGTTATGTATTACTTCTGTAGGGCAGTTGTCCTATATTCCCTGGAATATTTAGCATTTGACTCAATTACATTTTGAGGAGTTATCTTAAGAAAACAATTAAAAGGCCATGGGCAGTTATCACAGTGGTTACAGCATTTGCCCAAGTACCGAAGGATCACAGGTTAGATTCCAAGTCAAGGGCATGTACCTTGGTTGTAGGTTCGATCACCAGCCTAGTGATAAGGGCGCGTGTGGGAGGCAACCAATGTATGCATTTCTCTCATATCAATGTTTCTCGCTCTCTCCCTCTTCCCCCACCCCTCTGCTCTCTCAAAAAAAAATTTAATGGGAAAAATATCCTTGAGAGAGGATAAAAAAAAGAATAGGACTTAGAAGCCAAAATCTGAGCCTTAGGAGTTCTTATTGCTTTTGGAGTGTCCCTGATGCCAGGACAACTCAGTGGACAGAGATTAGTCCTCTTGGGGAGAAAATTATATATATGTAATTTCCACACACTAACATCTATAATTTAAAAGATATCTACTTATATGAAAACAAGTGTTCACACATAAATCTTCCAACTCTACTGAGTTTATTCCAGTTTTTTCCCTTTCCATATTTGTAACTCTTGTCCAACAGTGAGAAACCTGGCTCCCATGAACCTTAACGTAGTTACTTATTTAAACACTTCCCCTTATTTGTAACCAGTCTCATATCTTTGCAACTACCCACTCTCCCACATAGATGTCCTTCTCATGCCACTCAGACCTCTACCCTACGTTGATGTTCTCCCCACCCTGTTCGGTTACTGAAATTCCATGCCAAAGCACCCTCCCCATATGTAAACATTGTCTGACTCCTTCATGCAAGGTTGCTGATCCCCTGTGGATGCCCTCTTCACCCTGATGAGGCCCTGATACCCCACCCCAGGCCATCCTACATGCGTACCCTCCTCACTCCACCCGACTGCCCCATA
The DNA here is from genome assembly GCA_004026665.1 of Murina feae. Taxonomy (NCBI): domain Eukaryota; kingdom Metazoa; phylum Chordata; class Mammalia; order Chiroptera; family Vespertilionidae; genus Murina; species Murina feae. The sequence goes on along the minus strand of PVJC01022062.1, from coordinate 7,516 downwards.
CATGGGCACCCTCTTCACTCCATTTACAAATAATAAAAAATAGTATCAGGAAAAGAGATACTGGTAGAATATTGAGTCTAGGGACAGTCTAATATCTTAAAGCCCTTGGCCAGACCATGACTTTATTAGAATATTTGAAACATACGCAAGGAAGAGGGATTCCTTCTTTTCTACCCACTAAACCAGTCACCAGTGTAATCATTGTCTAAAAGAGAAAATTTATCAGTTTTTCACTTTTAAATGTCACATTGTATGCACACTCCATCTCCTTCACCATGAGAGTTTCCTTCACTCTCACTCATTCCTCAGTGGATCAAAAATTGGCAAAAGAAGATGAAATTGTTACTATACTAATGGAAAACCCTGCCCAGTACCTTCGCTGGAAAGATTCTTCTATGCAACAAGAATCATGGCAGCAACAACTGGATGTGAACAGATAGTGCTGGGGAATGTCGTGCAACCATAAGAGAAGCCAGCCTGAATTCAGCACTGCCACGCTGAGGAAAGTAGAGCAAAAGTATGGGAAAATCTGGATCTGTGATGCCATTATTGACTTACTAAGTCAACCACCCTCCAAATCTAACTGTTTTTCTGGACTCTCTGTTATGTGAGATAATAAATGTCTTCACTGTTTCATTCTTCGTTATATTGGGCTTTTGAATTTGCAGCCAGAAGCATCCAGGTTGGTCAACCATGTCCAAGCTCCAGTCTGAAAGCTGAGGTTGTAGGCAGACATCCAAGCCAAGTGCACAATGCTGGGAAAGGCGCTTTTTCACAGGTTAGAGCCAAGCGTTACAAAGGCTTCCCAGTGTCCCTGCAGAAAGAAATGTGAAAATGGTTGGAAACACTGGAGAATTCTTCTGAAGATTCCTTCTGTTTTGACCCCTTTTAAATACCCTTTACCCTATCCTAGCATAGAGAGAGAAACAATGATGCCAGCTTTGCAAAGGTAAATTCATTGATTCGAAGACAAAGGAAATGATGCTACATAATTCAACCCAAAAGAGTTTTGGAAAATTCTGATGATCTTTGACAAAACACCTTTGAGTCACAGTTTTTAGCACCAGTTGCCACAAAATAAAAATGTCAAAATCAACTTGTTTCCTAAGATAACTTTCACGTTGCTATGTCAACCTCTTATTCAAATTTAACATCAGATGCCTTAATATGGGCAGAGTTAATGTTTATATTACTTTGTAGGAGGGTTTTTTTTCATTTTCACAAATTATATTTATTTCAATTATTTTAGAAAGTCACCATTATGTTTTACATGTTTTTTCCATGAATAAATTATTCTGTAGTCAAAAATCAATTTTCAACTTAGTAAAGTAAATCAGATACAAATTTGTTATATATATATATATGTTTTTACATACTTTTCTGGGGAGGAAATTTTTATTTTCATCTCATTCACAAAGAAATCATGACTCAAAAGCTAAAACTGTTGCTGGAGACTGAGTAATAACAGTGGCTGTTCAGAGAAATTACCATGAAAGGGGAAAAGAGATCCAAGGAATCAAAGAAGATGTATTTAAAGAGCTCTGACATGGACAGATATAAGGGAGAACAGGTATAAGGAAACTGCCTCCTGGATATGGCAAAGTGGTAATATATGTAACTGAGTCTGTTACAGTCTGGTGGAAAGCAAGTGCATAAAAAGCCACTGAAGCCTTTACTGTATTTAATGAAAACTAGTTGCAAGTGCATTTAATGAAAACTAGTTGTAGTAATTAGGTGCTTGCCTAATGGATCAAAGTCCTGGAAGGAAACCCAAGGCACAATCAAAGAGGGTAACTAAAGAGATTTTTATGAAAGAAATATTTACAGAAAAGTGAATGGGATTAAAGGAAATCACAGGGGTGGTGTTGGAACCTAGGGCTGACAACAGGAAAAGCCATTGCTCTTACTCCCAAGCCTGAAGAGGAGGAAGTTTTACCAGAAGCAAGCCTTATGAGAACCACAGCTGTAGGACCAGGACACCCAGCAGGACCTTAGGAAGAGGGATGCTGAAACTGCAGCCCGACAAGGAGCCCAGAACATAAGTGCCCCAACGTCACTCTTTCCACATCCTCTTACCGTTACTGTCAGAGCCTCTCATTGACCAAAGCCACACAATGGGAAAGGGAGCTGGATTGTCCTGTCTAAAGAGGGAATTCCCTTTTGACCCTAAATAGGATCAAAGTTAGAGAAAGACCTGACCGGAAAGACATCATCCAACACAGACACTGCCCAAATAACAGCACGGGAGGAACTCTCATTGAAAAATGGAGAGCCCTGGCCAGTGGCTCAGTTGGTTGGAGCATCATCCTGTACACCAAAAGGTGGTGGGTTCGATTCCCAGTCAGAGCACATACCTAGGTTGTGGGTTGGATTCCCAGTTGGGATACCTATGGGAGGCAATGTGTTGATGTTTCTCTCTCACAACAATGTTTCTCTCTCTCATTCTCTGCCTTCCACTCTCTCTAAAATCAATGAAAATATGTTCTTGGGTGAGGATTTTAAAAAAAGGAGATAGCACTAGCTGGTTTGGTTCAGTGGATAGAGTGTCGGCCTATGGACTGAAGGGTCCCAGGTTTGATTCTGGTCGAGAGCACATGCCTGAGATATATATATATATTCTGATCTGACATTTCATATATATAGGGAAATATTTGGTTCCCCACCAGCTTTGTTACTGAGAAGTATGTTTTAGAATCCTTTCGATTTTGTTAATCTTAGTTTGAATCCTCATACTTCATGTTGACAACATTTTGAATATAAAGAAATAACTATTTCATAAACATTAACTTTCTGACAGTAAAGCCAGTCCTTTTTCCCTCAGACAAAAGTACTCCTCTAGTTCCATAATCCTGGCAGTACTTTATCAGTGTCAAAGAGCAGAGTGTTTATGTAAACGAGGTAATTTGCTTTGATTCTATCTCCAACCACCCTAGCTCACATTACATTCACATTTGTCTTTTGAGTTGCTATGAGCATATAGTGGTGTGAGTGCTGTGAGTGTGGGTAGATGAGTGCAAATAAATGTGTACAGGGATCTGAAATGCCACCACGCTCCTGTCTGTGTCTTCAGACTGGCTGCGTAGATTGTCTGGTGCCATGGAAAGCATTCTAGACGTTATGTCTGGAGGCACTGGTTCTGATCCGACTTTTCATTAATAAGCTGCAGGACTCGGGCAAGTCTCCTCAGCTTCTTTTATTTCCATAAAAGGGGTCAAGGCAACAAAGGCTCTGAAGTCACCTCCAGCTTTCGAATCTTGTGATTCTCTGCATGCCCCTAATTATCATGCCTACCAAGAACCACCAGTTCGACTGCCTATTGGCTGCTTTAGCTTGAAAGGGCTTTTTTAAAGCTAATGTAGAGAATGCTAAATACTCTATTTTAAATTAAATTTTAGATAAAGAAAGCAGCAGATGACATTAAAATGCAGCAAATCCCCCATGTCTTTTTGAGAGTCTAACGCTTACAGCCTCTCATGAACCTTGGCATTTCCCTGAACTGCATAAATTATGTTTACCATTTCACATGTAAATATTTACATGCCTAAGTAGTGACCCTACAACGCTATGAGGAATGAGGAGGATAACTTGTGCCCTAGAGTAGATCTGAACTTTGTCATTCAGCTGCATTGAAGAAACTTTCCTGAATGGTCCTAGTATCACCTTGTGCCCTATCACCAAGGAAAGAGTATGCAGCCACTTCTCGGGTTGAAATATTCTATGCAAACTGTCACCTGGTGCTTGTACAACAGTCCTGCATGGTATGAATAAACAAGTGCCCATGTGTTCAATACCTACTACACACTATATTCGGTGTAGTACACTCATTTGTTAATTCCCACAACTGTCCTTTCTTATTAAGTCAAATTTAATCGTCTCAGATAAGTCAAGTAACTTAACCAAAGATAACAGCTAGTAAGTGATTGAACCAGGATTTGAACCTAAGATTCTACAGCTGATGCCTTTGTACTTGTTACCTAGTGTCTCCAGCAAAACTCATCAGACATATCCACTATATCTCAAATATTTTATTTGTTTTTCATAGATAATGAAGATTTCTGCCTAATTTTGCTTTCCCCTTGATCGATGCCTCAACACCCTGAGCCCCTCCACATGTCCCTGTAATACCCATCACTCCATCAGAAATGAGAACTAGATGGCCACAGATGTCAGCATTCTCGACTAACAAGGGTAATTCACACCTGGAAGAGGCTGCCTTTAGGCATTAAAAGCCCTATTTCTTGCCCTGGCAGGCATGACTCAGTTGGTTGAGCTTCCTCCAGTGCACCAAAAGGTTGCTGGTTCATCTTTTTTTTTTTTTTTTAAGGCTCTTATTTCTTTTCTCTCTTCTTAATTATAGACATTTTCCCCATAAATATCTACCTCTTCTCTCCTTCCACCACAATTAATCAATTGTCCAAATAACCTATTGCTTACCTCAATTCTCTCTAGAAAACATCTCCCTTCTAAATATGCTTTAGAAAATTTTACACCTATGCTGGTCTTTGAGAATACAGAAAGACTGGAATCACTGTCCTAGACCACTCCCCTTTTGTCTTAGGTTGGGTCTCCTGGGAACAGACTGAAATGGAGAACTGTGTGCTAGAAGTTTGGTTGGGGAATCCTCTCAGGAGATTCACCTGCAAGGATATGAGGAAAGGACTGAGGGAGGCAGGACCCAGGGATGGATCAGCTCTAAAGAGGGGTCTGTGGTGAGCAGTATAGTATGCACTACACTCTCCTACTGGTGGACCTAATTTGTGTCTTCAGTTTAATTACCTGTTCCTCTCCCAACTTTTAAGGTTCTGAAAACTAGTGTGGAATCTTACTGTGCAGAATTTAAAAGCACCTGAGCTTTTTCTCCTGGGAAACTAAAAAGAATAAAGAAAGATTATGAAATATCAAAGTTCTAAAAATACTAACATGAAATTGGGTAATTTGAATGAAAGCCAGTCAAATCTATGTGGAATATAGCATATTACTGATTCATTATCAGGCCACTTAATTTAATTATAGTCTACTTACTATGCAATTTTCACACCCTAAACCTTTTAGTGTGAAGTCTGTATTATGTGATTAAGAGAAAGGAGGCAGAGAACGAGAAAAAGAGAGAGAGAGAGAAAAAGAGAGGTGCCAGAGAGGTGCCATGTAAGAGAAGCTTAAATAAGGATGGCAGAATGCATTGCAAATTCAGAAACATTTTTAATATATAAAAGAAATGGTGGAAATTCACCTTTTGTTTTCTATAACTAAGCTTGGTTTGATCTTAAACTATTAGTAAGCATATCCTTCCCTTTCATCTTTCCTCAACTTGAGCCATTTACAACTTGTAACACAGAGAACCATTTTCAGATCTAACTTGACATGTAACTCTCTCGGTTGCTTCAGTTGAACTTAGCAACACCTAGAAAGAACATTCTTCCCTAAGAAATAATTAATTTCTACACAGGTTGACTTGAAAGTTGGTAAGTTTAGGAACATACATATCATTATTACTAGGTTCTTCAGGTCAAACTTTAAAGATATTCATTCAAAGTATATGGTATGTCCATACCTCTGTTTCTAAGATAGGAGATTTTAGTTACTAGATTATGTTAGGAAAAATGTAAAGCTCTTAGTTGCCTGTATTGAGTCAAACACATCAGTGGTATTATTTATGTTGAAAACAATTATCTATTTTTGTCTTAATAGGATGTTGCAGTTGACCCTGAACGACATAGGAGTTGGGGACACCGACCCCCTACACAGTCAAAGATCTATGTATAGCTTTTGACTCATCAAAAACTTAACCACTGTTAGCCAGCAGCCTTATTGATAACAATTGATTGACACATGTATTGTATGTTTTATGTTTTAGTCACTTATTTTTACAGAAATTGAGCTAGAGAAAAAATGTTCTCAAGAAATTCAGTATTTATTGAAAAAAATCCACATAGAAGGGGATCCACACAATTCAAACCCATGTTGCTCAAGGGTAAACTGTAACAATACATATGCAAATAGTGGTGTTAAGTTAATTTGATTAAATAAATTAACTCAAAAACTCTCCAAATAAAGAATGAAGAGTGCCCTGCTGGTGTGGCTCAGTGGTTGACCTATGAACCAGGAGGTCACAGTATGATCCCCGGTAGGGAGCATGCAGGAGGCAGCTGATCATTGGTTCTCATCATTGATGTTTCTATCCCTCTCTCCCTCTCTGAAATCAATTTTTAAGAAAAGAATAAAGAGTACATATGTGTATACATTTAAAACATTTCCCATAATTTATAGTATCCTAGAAATTATATAAAATGAATTGTCAAGTCTGTCTCTAACAAAACCAAAATTAACATTTCATTTTAAATAAATTTGCTAGGAACAGGATATCAACTTATGGGGCACAAAGTTTCTTACTTGTTTTACTTACACCATCTCCCCATCAAGTGGAAAAGTAACTGGCACATAGTAGGTGCTCACTAAATATGTGTTGAATTAATAAATTAGGACAAGATCAGTGAGGACTATAACACAATACTAAAACCAAGAAATTATCCTGGTCATTCAACAAATGTACTTTGTCTTAGAAAGAGACCTAGCAAGTATTTAAAACAAAGTTCAATCCACATTTGGGTTAACAATGAAACACTCTATTGATATCTGTCCAAATTCTATTCACAATTTTGGATTCTTACATAAATGTTCTGAAATCTTTTAAAATAGCACAACAGGCATAATAAGCCCAGAACCATGACAGCTTTGTTTCAATAGAGTTAAGAGATGGTCTGTTTGTGAAATGTCTTAACCATGAATTATTCATGCTGGGAAATCAACAAAATACTTACTCATTCAGCTGTAATACTTAACTGTGCTATTTGACCAAGAGATTGAAATGAACCTGGAGAACTCAAGAGAGACAAGAGAACTTGGCAAAGAATAGCACTCTACGTAATCACATAAATATTACATAGTCATCACTGTTACATACTTCATAGTTTTCACAAAGCTTCATAGTTTTCACAAAGCACATTGATGTATATATATATATATACATACTAGGGGCCCGGTGCACAAAAATTTGTGCACTCGGGGTGGAGGGAGTCCCTCAGCCCGGCCTGTGCCCTCTGACAGTCTGGGACCCCTCAGTGGATGTTCTATGATGGCCCCAGTCTGCCAGGCGCCTTTTGTGTGTGTGTGTGTATGTGTGTGTCGCCACTGGGGACCTGCCCCCAGCCGCATCTGAGGCTCGGAGCAGTCCTCCTGTGTGTGTCTACCTGTTGGGGACCTGCCCCCAGGCTTGGAGCAGGCACCCCCTCTATGATGATCTCTCAGACTCTTGCCCTCCCTTGCATGTTGTTCTCTTTTTTGAGCGTGGCCAGGGCTGGGTGCGGCCTGCCTCCCAAGCTTGCCTACTGCCCACCTTCCTCCAGCCACCAGAAAGCAGGGAAAACCCTGCCTTGTGGTCAAGCCAGCCTTTTCCTGCTCCCTGATCCCCGGAAGGGACCTGGGAAGCCACCAAGCAGGCCGCCAACTCTTTCCCACT
>PVJC01022061.1:0-27674 GCA_004026665.1 Murina feae | reverse complement strand
GGCGGGACAGCGCAGGACCCAGGACCCGTGATGGGAAAGAGGCGGCAGGGTTGGAGGGCACCGGGAAGCGGGTAAGAGGTGGCAGGGTCGGCGGCCTGCTTGGTGGCTGCCCAGGCCCTTTGCGGGGCATCGGGGAGCGGGTAAGAGGTGGCAGGGTCTCGGCCTGCTTGGTGGCTGCCCAGGCCCTTTGTGGGGCACCGGGGAGCAGGAAAGCAAGGCTGCAGGGGCCGGGGTCCTGCTTGGCAGCTCCCCAGACCCCTTGGCGGCACCGGGAAGTGGGAAAGGAAGGCAGCAGGGGACGGGTGAGTGGGAAAGAGTTGGTGGCCTGCTTGGCGGCTTCCCAGGTCCCTTCTGGGGATCAGAGAGCAGGAAAAGGCTGGCCTGACCACAAGGCAGGATTTTCCCTGCTTTCTGGTAGATGGAGGAAGATGAGCAGTAGCAAGCTTGGGAGGCAGGCCGCACCCAGCCCTGGTCACAGCTCAAAAAAGAGAACAACATGCAGGGGAGGGCAAGAGTCTGAGAGATCAACATAGAGGCTGCTCCAAGCCTTGACGGTGTGCCTGGGGGCAGGCCCCCGGCAGGTAGACACACACAGGAGGACTGCTCCGAGCCTCAGATGCGGCTGGGGGCAGGTCCCCAGTGGCCACACACACACACACACACACACACACACACAAAAGGCGCCTGGCAGACTGGGGCCATCATAGGACATCCACTGAGGGGTCCCAGACTGTGAGAGGGCACAGGCCTGGCTGAGGGACTCCCTCCACCCCGAGTGCACAAATTTTTGTGCACCGGGCCCCTAGTCAATCTATAATAATAAAAGGGTAATATGCTAATTAGACCAGACATCTTCCAGATGTCCTTCCAGACAAAGCCACACTGGCAGGGGCTGAGGCAGAGGTGGTTATGGGCAATCAGGCCGGCAGGGGAGGGCAGTTAGGGGGTGATCAGTCTGGCAGGGGAGCAGTTAGGGGTGATCAGGTCAGCAGGGGAGCAGTTGGAGGGATCAAGCCATCAGGGGAGCAGTAAGGGGGTGATTAGGCTGGCAGGGGAGCAGTTAGGGACATCAGGCTAGCAGGCAGAGGTGGTTAGGGACAATCAGGCAGGCAGGCAGACAAGTGGTTAAGAGACAGTGGTCCTAGATTGCAAGAGGGATGTCCAATTGCTGGTTTAGGCCCGATCTCACAGTCGAACATCCCCCAAGGGTCCCGGATTGGAGAGGGTGCAGGCTGGGCTGAGGGACCCACGTCTCCCTGTGCACAAATTTCATGTACTGGGCGTCTAGTATTTAATAACTGTATGGTGCCTGGTGGGTACTAGACTTATTGGAAGATCACTTCATAAGTTATATGACTGTCTAAAAACTCAGTGGACACCTGAAAGTAACCTAAAATAATAATGAATTCAACTGTAATTGAAAAATAAAAAAATTAAATCAGCATAGCTTGAGCTTATTATTGAAGATTCATTCAGTACTATGTTAAGAACTTTGGGCCACATTTTGAACAAGAAAAGCTGGAATTCCATCCATTCTGAATGATAACATTGTTATCATTATGCTGTTAATGCTGTCGCCAGTTAATGGGTATTTTCCTTCTCTGCTACTCTTGCTTCATTATATATGAAGTTATAAATACACCATCATCGATTTAGTTGTTTATGGAGCTTAGATTAATCCCACAATGAGTGGTGCTACATGTTATCACTAACGACTTTCAGTATGTCATTGCCCAGTAACTATGCTGTCAGACATATAATACATTGCAGTTCAAACAAAAATTAATTGAGCCTGGTATCTGGATCAGGTGTACATATCATGGCATCATCTCCCTTCCCAAGTTTTATCGGGTAGAAACACTTACTGTATATTCTGTGAATGTGTGCTATTCTAATATCATCTAATATACTATCAAGGTAAGCATAATAAAAATACCAGGCTATATTTACCTCTGCAGGCTTAATTTATATTCAAAACATGTGTAAGCACACATTACTCTCTCACTGGGATATGAAAGAAGATGCCTACGTGTTGCCAGCAACAAATTTACAGCAATTTCTCTTGTTCTTTAGTTTTCAGCTGCCCCTGAGCCCATTTTTCACTGTAAAGCTCCCAAGATCTTTGGCTCTACCTCAGGTGGAAATGATCAAACATCTCTGAGAGCTCTGTATACCAGGTTACAAGAAGGAATTATCCTAGAGGAGAAAAACTAAGCCCATGTTTGTTCTTCACAGTATCTAAAACCATCCCATGGCATATCAAATCCTCCATAAATCTGCACTTAGTGACTTGATTTCATCCCAACTATGGAAGCAGTACCTGTCCATGTATTATCATTATTTCTAAATTAATTCTATATTTGAAAGACTTAGAATCAAACATTTTTGTTCAATTATCCAGTGCACTCATTGTACAGTAAAATTGTAAATTTTGATGGACTTGTTTGGTTAAGTCAAATGCAGCAAATAAAATGGTTTAATTTTCACCACAGAAATGATGAGTAATTGTTTGGATCATCCTTATCTACCTTTGTAGATTATTGACATATTCTAAAGTCATGGGATATATATGTCAATTTTGGTTGGATTTTAGAGACAATTTGTTGAATTGGCTACTTTTTAGAATTGCATACACACACATACATGTTTCTCATATATATATATATAATAAAAGAGTAATATGCAAATTAACCACTCTGAGACACCTAAGCATGCCCACCAGCCAATCAGAGCGACTATATGCAAATTAACCCAGCCAAGATAGCAGTTAATTTGTATACACAGGCGCAGAGTGAAGACTGAAGACAACAGAAGGAAGCCAAGTGCTACAGAAAGGCGCCAAGCAGCAGAGAAAGGAAGGAACCAAGGCAGCGGAGATGGGAGGGAGCAAAGCAGCCCAGAAGGGAGGGATCGAGGCAGTGGAGATGAGAGGGAGTGAGGCAGCAGAGATGGAAGGAGATGGGAGGGAGCGAGGCAGCAGAGATGGGAGGAGATGGGAGGGAGTGAGGCAGCAGAGACTGTGGAGACGCGAGGGAGCAAAGCGCCAGAGAAGGAAGGGAGCTGAGGCAGCAGAGATGGGAGGAAGCAAGACAGCAGAGAAGGGAGCGAAGCCTGCCTCGATGGGCTTTGCTCCCTTCTCTGCTTCACTCCAGCTCAGGAAGCCCTATTCTTACAGGAATCTTCCTGCAATGGGCTTCTAGTATATGTATAAAAGAGAAATATGTAAGTTGGCCATCCCTCCGCTATGCTCACCAGGCAATCAGGAGTGAGTATGCACATTAACCTGACAAAGATGGCAGGGTAATTTGAATACACAGGTGCCAGGCAGAGAGCAGAGTGAGAGAGCTGGCAGCTTGGGGGGACGTGGCTCCCTTGGTCACTCCCCTAAGCCTCCAAGCAGAGAGCAGAACAGGAGAGCCGGAGGCTTGGGGGTTGTGGCTCCCTTAGTTGCTGGGAGTGGTTACATGCAGATCTGTGTGGAGAGCAGAGCAGAGAGTCAGCAGAGAGTGGAGCATCTTGGGGAACTTGACTCCCCAAGCCACCAGATGGAGAGCAGAGAGGGAGAGCTGGTTGTTTGGAGGACTTGGCAGAGTGGGAGGACATGGGATGGAGACAGAGCAGGAAGGGAAAACCAAGAGCATGGGGAGCAACAGGAATGCTGGGAATTGTAGTTCTGGTGGCTTCAAAGTGGAATCTTTTACAAAAAAGGCAAAAAGCTTTATATTCAAACATGATAAAATCCCTTGTTTTATACATATCAAAGTCACAGATCTACTTAGGAGTTGAAAAGGAAGTGATTTATATATTCACTTGCTTATGAAACAGGTATTAGAAGCACGTGGAGTATTACAGGTTAATCCCACTCTTTGATTGGAAATAAGACAAAAGGTGTAGCACCTCGTGGAGAAGGGCCCCTCCACCGTGTTTCCCCAGTTCGTGCTGATTGGCCTCCTGAAACCACTGCAGGGCTCCTCAGACTCTGGCAGCCTGTTGTGCAGACTCCTGACCCCAGGAGCTCAGGAGGGATGGGCGAAGCCTAGGTGTGCCCTGTAACAAGCTCCCCACACACCCAGCATATGTATAAAGTTCACCAATAGGCATAGGTGACTATGTCAAATCGCCTGCCCCAGGCATGCAGAACATGGTGGTTAGGTGGTTCTTAATTAGTAGAGATGGCTGTTATCCAAGATATTATTCATGTGTAACTCAAAGCAAGAGATGCCCATTTATGATGTGCAAAATGGAAAGGCTCAGAAAGAAAACTGTCCAGTCCTCATTGGAGAATTTGATGTTATTGCAATTACATTTTCTATCCAGATGCTCTCAACATATGTTATTAAGTATTTAATAACTGAAATAGCTACTTGGAGGTGGAGAATGTCATACATTTTTTTATGATGGTATAGAGAGAAATGTATAGAATCAATAATTTTGGTTGGATTTTAGAGATAATTTGGTAAATGGCCTACTTTTTAGAATTTAATAATGCTATTAAGGGAAAAGAAGAAAGACAAATATTTGAGTATTAAACAGTTGTCCCTGGAAAATGGCCCCAGTAGCATTCTCCCCAATGTTATGTCAGGGCTTCCTTTTAAGATGTGCAGTAGAAGAGAAGAGCGCCACCTACTGAATGAGCTGGGTTCTGACTCCAGCACATAGTACAGGTCTTGGCTGCCCAAATGTAACCTTAGCCCCTTAAAAATGCTGCTCATCTCTCATTAAGAAGTGCCCAGAAGTAACAGCCATGTGGATGTAGAGCTCTAGACCAGCGGTCGCCAACCAGTGAGGTGGTCCGTGAGATATGAAAGGTTGGCAATCACTGCTGTTACTCTGTTGAAGTCACTGGGGAGTATTTGTGTTCTAATCACCCAGGGATACTGGGATGCCCCACCTGTGGAACCCAAGGCCAGGCGAGAGATGAAAATAATCACCACAATTTGCCCAAATCTGTAGGAGGAAGATAGGAGGAAACACACTAAGCAAAGTCAACCCTGTTCACTCTGTATTCAAAGTTGTGAAATCAGCCCAGCCAGTGTGGCTCAGTGGATGAGCATGGGCTTATGAATCAGGAGATTACGGTTCAATACCCAGTCAGGACACATGCCCGGGTTGCAGGCTTGGTCCCCAGAGTGGGGCATGCAGGAATCAATCGATCAATGACTCTCTGTCATCATTGATATTTCTCTCTCTCTCCCTTCCTTTCTGAGATCTATATATCTATATCTATATAAATATCTATCTATATATAAAACCCTAATATGCAAATAGACTGAACAGGGGAACAACCAAACAATCAAACCACTGATTGCTATGACATGCACTGACCATGAGGGGCACGTGTGGAACATGGTGGGCATGAGCAGCAGGCAGTAGCTGCAGCGGGATGGTGGAGCAGGTTATTGGAGGCACCAGACCAAGGCGGGGCACTAGTCGTCGTAATCAAGGCAATCCTCTGGTGGCTACAGAACATTCTTTGTCCTCGTGCACTGTGGTCCGGCCTGGTGATCACACCTGGTGCTGGCGCCCACCCCTCTCACACCTGCTGCAGGTGCCAGAGCTGTCACTTGCCCACTGCAGCCTCACGGCCCACAGTTCCTTTCAAGGTGCATGAATTCGTGCACTGGGCCCCTAGTATCTATATATATAAAATTGTAAAATCATCTCATCTTCCCAGCTAGTGAGGCTTTGCACCATTTTACTCAAATGTAAACCTGTTTAGTCTCTCAACAACTGCAGACATTCTCTTAGTTCAGTAATTAAAGGGATGTGGTAAAAACAAGACTGCCTAAGAATGTGGTTTGGCATATGTCAGGGTCCGTATAAAACAGCTTCAGATGCACAGTTTCTGGAACATTCTGTGTGCTCCAATCCCAGATCACTTTCCAGCCATGGGGCCTTCGACTCTTCCTTGGACCTCAGGTTGCTAATCTGTAGTGATTGTGAGTGAAACCAAATAATAAATAAGGGCAGGTTCCTCGAGTAAGCCACCATCAAGTATACATCGCCCCTAATATTGATTGGAAATATCTTAAAAGTTAGGAAGCCCCGAGGAAGTTCCTAAGGACACAGAGCTACGCAGAAGGACAGCTGAAGGTCACACTCAGGCATAATTCCATTCTGCAAGTAGAATGAATTTCTTTAAAGCTTGCTTCACATTGCATTCAGAGTTACTAATGCTGAATTCAATAGTCTCTTCATAAAAGCTTGGCAGAGGTGCTGTCGCTCAAACTGCGGAAGTTATGAAGCGTTGAATGTTTATGGGGTCAGGAATTCATAGGGCCTAATCAGGAACTTCAGAATTTGCTCCCAAACATTTCTTCCACAGAGAGAGCCCATTCTCTTCAAACACTGAAGGAAACCAAATGAACTATGTTATATTTTCTGAGCAAATTTTCATGTTTGCCCAGTATATGGAGTTTTTAAATTTTTAGTTTTAATTAAATTATGCTACAAAATATTCTATTGTGTTAAGCCTATCAGAGTTCAGCTGAAAATTCATTAGACAAATTATAGGAAGTCCTTTAGGATTTTATAAATGATCATCCTCTGAAACAAGGAGATCAATTGAAGATGGACGTTTTAGGCTTTAACATAACCAATTGCTGGCTGCCAACATCCAGGTACTTTCCAAAAAGCAAGACAAGAGAGAGAGCTAGGACCACAAGTAAGATGTTTGTTAGAGTTCAAGCTACTTGTCATAACGGATAATGCAGCCTTATTTGAATCACTGTGCCTTCTGAGTGGTTAACTCTCTATATATTAACTTACTTAAACATAGACTCTGTGTGTGTGTGTGTTTCAACTTACCCAAATGAGAAATACAGTCTTCAAGTGTCTTTAGGAGACTCGTTCAACCAGAGGTTAGATGCCAGAGGTAACTACAATAAAGAGTGTCTTGTGTCCATTCACCATATAATTAGCATTGAGTGCTAATGGCGGCCTTTCTCTGGTTAAATGGTGGAGTGAAATAGGAGGTGGTCCAGGTGATGCCGGCTAACATGGCTACTGTTTTAAAACAAACTTTTTCATATACAAGTAGAAAGAATCAATTCTAAAATAATAATACAAAGTACAGTGTAGTAAATGCATAAAGGAGTAGCATGGTTATTGCTGTACATCATTGTAGGTGCTGCTCTTTTATGTGACTGGCAGCAAAGTGAGTTTGTTTACATCAGCATCACCACAAACACAGCAGGGATGCATGTGCTGCTAGGTTCCAAGGCTAATGCATCACTTTTTCAGACTGCTACCTTTCGGGACACCTGTGGTGCATGGGTTCCGTCCTTGATGGAACTGTCCTCATGCGAATGTGACTTAGTTCTTATCTTTACTGCTTCGGAGGCAAATGGTAAGTGTCTTCACAATTTGGTTCACTGTCTTTTACTTGGACCAGCTCCTTCACCTCCCAGCCTTGCTCTGTGTGTCACATCTTGCTTTATTTCCAGTCCAGCCCCTGTTTTATACTGAGTCCCATTTACTCTCAATACTAACTGCTCAGTTATACACACAGGCCATTTCTCTTGCATTTTGGGGTTGCTTCCAGCTGAAATATTTTAACATTTTCTTCTGGTTCCTTTGACAAACCACTTTTTTAAATGTTCCCCAAAGGAGCCTTCCTAGGGATGCGCTATTTCCCCTCTCCCTGAAGGGAGCGAGGTTTTCACAGGCCTATGTTGTTTGGTTTTCCTCCTGGTAGGAATGGAGATCTATCCTCCGGTTAGCAGCCTGCCCTTGGCCCAGTTGCTGTCCACTTGATGAAATAGCTAATCATCTTCTCAGATCTGTATGTTCAAAGTGAATTGACATGCGCAGTGGCCAGCCCAGCTCCCAGGGTCCTCTCTGTTGAAAGTAAGAGGGTGCCTTTCATCCCACACCCTGGAGTTCTCACCTCTTGATCAAGGCAACACGGGAACATCCACTGAGTGGATCCCCCCCAGCCTCTGCCCGGAGCCATCTTTGCTGCTCCTCCGAGAGGTGTTCTTCAGGACACAGCCCCACTCAGAGCCCGGCCTCCACACCAGCATGTGCTTCCGAGGAAGGAGACCCAGGCATTTCCTGAGATTAGCTGTGAAAGCAGCAACCACACAGGAAAAGGGGAGTGGCTGGCTGGGCTCCTAGAGATTAGATACAGAGAGCAGCCTGTGCAAGAAAGAGAGAGAAGGAGACTTAGGAAGACATCTCCCCGTCTTCCTGGGTGTGAGGCTGCCTCTTTCTCGGAGCACTATTCCTCCTCCTGTCCGGTTCCATCAGCTCAGTAGTTAGTGGAAGTTCCGCTCATTTTCTAGCAATAGGTTGTCTGTCAGTCTTAATTTAGGGCGATGTGGTGAGCTTTCCTGTGTCTTAATAGATATGTGAGAGAGGAGCTTGCAGAGACAGCCCAGGGACACCCAGCCAGATGGAAGCCTGTGGTTTAGTTACAAACACAGAAACGAGAGCATCACGGTTGGTTTTTCCCATTTGGGTTGATCAGAGCTCTAACAGTGCTGTTTGTTTTCAGGGTCAGATACTAAACAAAAGGAAGTAAGCTAACTCCTTGACGAGCTCCTAAAAATGTAGTTCTGCATTGATTTTAGTATATTTTGTATATTCCACAGCCTGGCGTCATATTGGCCCAAACTTGGTATTTTTGTGTACTTAATTATGAAGGTAAGAGTTTGTGTGACTACTATTAGATGACCAATTTTTGCCTTATCCCTTTATGATGTCACAACAACACGTGGTTCCACTGCAATTGTAAGTCATCTTCCACATTATTTACAGATTCTCCTAGGCTGGTTGTTCTACAGAACATTGTGCATAGTTTTCCAAGGAGGCTCTCAACCCTCCCAGAGCCCTGCCCCCGTGGGTGTAGACTGAGGAGGGACAGTCGTATTGGGGAGGATCAGGGAAGGGTGGAGGGGAGATTTTTCCTATTTGCTTCTGTATACTGCAGCCTACAGCATGCATGACTCCCTTTTCCTACTCCGCAGACTCTGCCCTCAGACTATGTGATTTATGTGAAAACCACGTGGTTATCACTTCAGCAGTTTGTGGAGGCAGAGCTCAGCTCTCTCCTAGTTGGTTAGAGGACTTAATGCCATTTGTTCTTCAGGAAAAAAAAAAGTCTTTCCATAAGATTACTCCAATGAATAGCATTAAGTGTATATAAGCATGCTAATTATCTGGTAAATAGGAAAAGGGCAGTGCAGTAGGAAGGCTAGTGGACTAAATCATAACGAAATTACGATCCATGTATGCAACCTTGAATTTATTATCTAATCAAAGTATCAATTTCTTCATCCGTCAACTGAGGCTAATCCCACCTGCTTTATTCACTCTCAGGCTTTGGAAATTATGCGTGTATGCAAAACACAAAATACCTTGTGAGACTTTAGGTAATAAGTACATGGAACAGATGGAAAAGTACTGCACTAAATGAAAAGCCAGACACAAAACATCAATAGAAGTTTCAGCAACTCTGTTCATTTGTTTAAAAAAATCACCATGGATCTATTGAGTATTATTATTCCAGGAATAAAAATCAGATCTCTAGCATAAGTGCTTTTCTACTTTTCAGTTACCCGGGTTGGTATGTAACAGTCTAGAAGTGTGTGGGGAGCTTTTCTAAGATGATTAGAATTACATGCTGAGCTTTCCTAGGCAGGTATACTCATCATGGACTAGGATGATGCAGGTAATCACGGCCTTGGTGATATTCCCATTAGTAAATGTGCACCATGCTCCCCACTTTCCACAGCACTCTAATGAATTGTAACTTTGCTTGGCTGGTGTAGCTCAGTGGTTGAGCATCGACTTGTGAACCAAGGGGTCACGGTTCAAATCCTGATCAGGGCACATGTCCATGTTGCAGTCTCAATCCCCATTGTGGGGCATGCAGGAGGCAACCCATGAATGATTCTCTCTCATCACTGATATTTCTTTCTCTCTCTCCCTCTCCCTTCCTCTCTTAAATTGAAAAAACAAAAACAAAACAAAAAACAACTTTTACTTAGGTACTTCCTAATTCAGTGTATTTGTAATACCTATAGTTTTTATTAACAAATCATTCTTGAGTCAGACTGTAGGCTGATGGTTGTTTCTTAATTGCTCCGAGTTGTGTGTTTTTTTTAATTAGCTTTAGATGGCAGAACAGATGGTCTTGAATCCATTGCTATATCTATGTGATAATATATTTAGGTTCTGTCTAATGGGGTGAGTCTTCTCTTCTAAATTTTCTCATTAAACAGCACCCTTACTTTCTCCATTTCTTTTTCTCTTTTTAATTCAAGTTGTGTCAGGGGTCATGTGAAATAAACATGAATATTTTTTCCAAATTATTGCCTTGGCCAAACTCAGAATCAAATATGCTTTATATTTAATATATTTAGTTTTCATATAGTTAGTTACAACTATGCACAACCAATAATAGTCACTCAATACAAGAGAAATCTTCCCTCAACCAATGAGAAACAATGAAATGACTTCCTAACACATTGGTCAGACTTCATGGGGCTGGATTTGGGGTTGATCATGAATTAGAACAGCGTGCTGCTCCTCTGCTCTCAAGGGGCATAAAGTTGGAAGGGGGTGCTAGTGGCTGTATATTAAGCTGTTTATCACACTAGTGGTCAAAGAATCCCAGACTAAAGAAAGGAAACGTAATCATTTGAGTACATGGAACGGAGAATCCTGAAATATAGTAAAGATCAGAGAAGGCTTCTTCAGGGAAAAGAGTCCAGTCTGAGTCCTGGAATATAAGCACCAATAAGCTTGGTTATTAATTTCTCAAAGGAACAACACAGCTTTAAAAACTTTATAATCTTTACAAAGCAGATTACATGTTGTAGAAGAAAGGATCTTGAACTGTAAGATGGATCAAAGAAAGAATATGAAATGGAAACTATGACAACAACAAGGAGACTAGAATAAGTAGAAATCCCAAAAGGAAAGTAGAGAAAGAAGAAGAAAGGCCTTGAAGAGATCACTGTTGGGAATTTTCCAGAAGATTCAAAGAAGAAACACTCAGGGAAGGACACCAAAGGCAGATTCAAACACACAAACATGGATAACATGACCAGAACGTGAGCATGAACCTGACGAGCCTGAGACAAAGATGACCCTTAGTCTTCGGCCCGCCCTGTGTGCCAGCCAGTGGGACCACCACGAGGCAGAGAACAGAGAATCAGGAGCTCAGGGCTCAGAGCTCCGTCTGCAACCTGTTCAGTCTTCCTGCCTTAAAGTCCATCATGTGACGAAGCCTAGTGAGCAATGAAGTGTGCAAGGTCTGAAAAGGGAAGTGTGGGCTAGGGATATATGGTTCTCACCCGAGCGCATGTTAAAGGAAGTCATTGTAGGGGTACAGCTGCCTAGGAAGAGGACTGATATAGCACCCGACTTTCTGGCACTACATGCAATGACTGATAGATGTGAAGGACCCAGACTCGAAGGAATCCAAGGGGAGATGTTCCACCAAAGCCGAAGCAAAGTGCTGAGAAGATATTCTCTGGTCTCCTGAATGGGCTGTGGCTACGACCCCCTTCCTCCCACTCCACCTCGACACGTGTAATCGCAGCAGTCTGACGTTCTCTCCTCTTAGCACTAATTCTATTATTACAAAATTTGTGCACTTGGGAGGTCCCTCAGCCTGACCAGTGCCCTCTCGCAGTCTGGGACCCCTCTGAGGATGTCCACCTGCTGGCATGCCTGGTCAGCCTGGGTGAGGGGCTGATGGCTGTTTGCAGGCTGGCCAAGCCCCCTAGTGGGGACCCTCACCCCATTGGAGTGTGGCCAGCGTGGGTGCGGGCCTGAGGGCCATTTTCAGGCTGCCCACAGCTCCCATTGACCCAATGTCCCAGCAAGGCTAGCTGGAAGCAGGTTTCTGGGGTTTGTTTATCTTCTATAATTGATACACTGTTCCTTTAAGCCAAGGCCTAGGCAGGTAACGAAGCCTCCTGTCTGCTTCAGCTCCTGGCTTCTAAAATTGAAAGAATTTTGCCTTAGTAGTCGCAGGCAGGACTGCTGTTTGCTTCAACTTGGAGGCTTCTATAATTGAGACAATGTTGCAAATATGTTGTTGCCTGGAGCTGGGAGAAGCCCAGCTGACGGCCGGCAAACAGTTTTACTCCTGCTGCAACGGAAGCTACCTGTTTACTCTAGCAGCTCCGTGACTGCCGGCCTCCATCTTGGCTGGGTTAATTTGCATACGGTCACTCTGATTGGCTGGTGGGCGTGGCTTAGGCGTCCCATAGAAATGATCAATTTCAATATTACGCTTTTATTAGATTAGATGTGTGAGTGTCAGGGATCCTTCAGAAACAATGGAATGACATGTATTCACTTTATTTCTCTAAGGTCTTAATTAGAATTGTCAAAGCAGGGACCTGCCAACTCCTCCTGGGAAAGGGCAGGTGGTAAATATTTCAGGTGTCGGTTCCATAGGTCTCGGATGGCACCACTCACCTCGGCTGCTGTGGTGTGAAAGCAGCCGTCTAACTGTGGAGAGAGATCGTAGGACAGTGAAACTGGCCAGGCAGCCTCGGTGCAGAGACGAGGAGCAGGCAGGACAGGCCCGGCTGCTTTCGTCCCTCACTGTGCACAGCCACCACTTGCTTGCCCGGCGTCTCCTTTCGTTTGCACATTCTCCGAGGCCAGAGCAACACCTTGATTTTAACCAAAATAAACCCGACAATTAGATGCAAACAATATGGTAGGAAAAAATAGGTACAATTAGAAAAATAACTGCAAGTTATAAGAAGGGTAACTAGAGAATGGAGTGGGCATTTTTTCATTGGGAATGTGCCTTCCATGTGCCCAAAGAGAAATGATGTGGAAAATCAGTGTGATAAGAGAAGAGAAGCTATAGAGGGATTCATGGTCTGCGTAATAGAACTAAAGTATTACTCTTTCTGGAGGCATCAGGAATTCACATGGATACTTCTGAACAATTTTGTGCAAGAAGAAGAATAACAAGGGAGATATGAGGGTGCACACAATACACACACGTGCACACACAGCTATAGATCAAAGTGATAGAGGCTTCACAAACCTTATAGAATAATATCTTTAAAAAACACAAATAGGTGGATATACTATTATTTTCTAAATATATCTTCAAATATATGTTAGAAAAGGCTAATATATTAATATATCCCATTATTGCCTCCCAGCTGCAACTAGAATAGTTACTGTTTTTTAAAAGAAACTCACTTTCAGGAAGAAAGAACAGGCCTGCATGTCCTGATTCCTCCCACTGCACACAATATCCTGCTAATTACATGATAAACAAAAGAAACTCAAAGGCTGGAGAGAAGACAGGCCAGACCGGCTGGGACCTCCGGACCCAAGGGCAGCAGGATGGGGAGCTCTCTTTTTCTTGTTGCTGAAAAGGCCCAGACTTCTCCAGGCAAAGAGGCCAGACCTGGAAATGAGAGGAAGTGAGGCAAATCCAACACAAAATAAAGCCTCCTCAAACCCAGAGGACAGGAAAGGGCTGGCAGCAAGACAGAGCACTGACACACAATATCTGTTCTGCTGCAGCCAAATAGCAAGGAAGAATCTGCAGCCCCACGCACACCCTCGCCGGCAAGGTGGAAAGCTCCTCGACCCCCCCACCCCCTGTCAAACTGTACCAGGACACCCAGTGCTCCCCCTTCCCAGGGGTAAGGAGGCTGCTGCTCCCCAACTCTGCAGTTAGGACTACATGGGCCTAATGTCCACTCTGACCCAGGAGGTTCCCCTCCTCACTGGCTTGCGTGGCATCAGAGAGGCCTCCTGCTCAGAGTTAGAGGCCATCGCCTGTGGTTTCCCTAGGGAGCATTATATGGCACCACTCCTCCCAGCCAGCAGGGTTCAGCATTTAACACACACTGACCCACTGTCCACTGTCCAGTTACTGTTCTGCATTTTGGATCTCTCCATGCGATTTCAGCAAACACATTCTGAATATGATGTAGGCTACGCATTCTATGTCGATCTGCCCTTTGCTACAGTACCAGAGCGAAACAGGTTTCTTCACATGACCTTGGGTAAAAATTGTGTAGAAATAGACTTGATCCTGAATCTAAAACTGGAATTGGTTTAATCATGTTATTTTCGATTGTAAGGGAGCGGATGCTGTATCTATCGATATTCCATGTCATTCTTATTCTCACAGTATTACCTCTTGACCCTTAAAAAATAAAAAATGAGTGTTGCAAACTTGGAAGAAGTGACTAGTCAAATATTAGTTTTAGTAATAGTGTTTCAAGCGCCTAAGTTGGGAGCTTTGTGGCTTTTGTTCACTTCAGAATGTGCAGTGTCTGGGTGGTTGGAAAATAAGCCTAAAAGAATGAGCAGTAAATCTGATTTAAGAAAGAAACATAAAGGGAGGGAGGGAAGAAAATGAAAGGAAAACAAAAGGAAAGAAGAGGAAGGAGGGGAGAATGAGTGGGAAGCCAAAACCTCCCTCCTAAGCCATCACTTTCCCCTTCCTCATCATCACAGTAGTATTTCAAGGTAATTCTTTCCTATTCACAAAGGCATGAGCCTGTAAGATTCTTCCTTATCACAATGGCCCCCAAATTACGACATCTTCAGGAATCAGGTTCCCAAACTTGACTCGGGGGTAAGAATGTTTTCCCACGCGCTTGCGATGGGCTGTCGAAAAATGCCTCCAGTCTACTCTTTTTTTAAACAGGAATTCTCAGTAAAACTGTCGAAGCAGCTACTGATGACAGACTCGAGTTCCATGCAACGTGTAAACATAACCACACAATTAGCAGCTGCACGGCAGCTCCCGCGCCCACTTCAGGCCCATCTAATTGCACCTAATCCCCCATCGCGCGCGGGCCCGTGCCTGATGGGAGATGTTGCAGCTCTATCAGCGTGGACTGCGAGGGAGTCCGTTTCTTCTTCCTCATGCCTTCAAGGCGTTTTCACCCTCTCCCTTTTAAAGAAGTGACATTTTGCTTTGTTCTGCTTTGATTTTTGTCAAAACGATGCCCATTAGCCAAACTAGACAATAGTAGGATCTAAGAGCAAATCTGAGAGCTCAGTGAATATCCCTGTGATATCTTGATTTACCGGAGTCCAGTTATCCTCACCAAGACTGCCTTTCTCTCTGGGCTTTCCGGCAATTATCAAACCATTTAAATAACAGAGCCTGAGGAAGAAATTATTTTATGTAAGTGTGCCTTATTATGAAGATCCAGTCATGTTATTCTACTTCTGATCTTACATTTTTTTAAATTTTAATAGTTTTAATTACATTTTCTATTTTGAATAAGTATATAATGAATTCTGGCCAAAGGTAAATGGACACATTGTGGTCTAAATTGGGGGTAAAAGAATTCAGGAAGATCTCATGATTTAGGAAACGGGTTAGAATCCAAGTTTTAGATAGCAGTCTGTAATCTTACTAGTATAATTATTTTTCTTTCAATTATTGCTTAAATAGTTGCTGCTACTGTGGGGTATTTCAACCCTGAGTGTAATTCCAGTAAATAATTCAAGGGTTGTAGGGAATTCCTCGCCACTCCATAGTGAGTATTAAAGGTGTGTAAACAAACCAAAAATATAATGAAACACAAATGACTATGTTGCTCGCTTTGTTATGCCAATAATTTAGAATATCAAGAGCTAAGCTTTCAGAGGTACAATGGTAATATGCCTAAATATCCAAAATTTTAAAATTTTATTATGCAACAGATGGATTCCATTTATTTTTTTAAATTGCAGATAAATTTGTTTTGTTTCTCCCCGTGGAGATTTTTGAGTATTTAATTAGAGGCCTCATTGCCCCATCATTAAATTCAAAGAAGCATATCTAATGCGAACACTTAAATGTAATGTCAGTCATTAGTCTTTAATGAAGAGAAACTTATTCTTCCTCTGAAGAGCAGCTGTAAAAATAGTATCTGTCACCTACAAAATTATACATTCCTTGGGTTATTAATGTGCACTTAATGACTCTGATGTGTCTTTGCAACAGATATTAATGCGTGTTTCTTTCTCCGTGGCTCCCTGGGTAAGCGAGGTTAATTGAAGTCGGGAAGCCTGGCGGACTCTCGCACCCGGGCTGTCCTGTCCTCACTTGGCAGCCCTGGCAGAGCAGGCAGGGGACTCTCTGTTTCCAGGCCACATCTGCGAGTGGCCCTGCACCGGGTGGCAGTTTTCATAATGCCTTCATCGTAAAATCTGCATTAGACAGATGAAATTCATCTGGAGCTCATCTTCTCAGGATCTCATCAACACGAAGCCTGATTATGATGTCTGCCGTTCCCTGACTCTGCGGGAAGGAATACAAGCAAGTGAACAGGATCGCAGACATCAGCTGTCACCACCATCACCAGCACCACACGCTGTGGTCTCGGTGGCATGTTTAGATCTCCCATGTACCGGGTTCTCACATTCGATGCCACTGACCACTCAGACATATTCACACCCTAAATCTATTTTTCTTTTTAAACACAAAAATCTAATTGGCTCTGCCAATACTCAGCTAAACACCCAGACTTTCTCCTGAAAGGTACCCCATTATCTGTGCCCATCCACCTATCCTATGCTTGGCTTTGGGGAGCAGAGTGTCTGCATGTCCCATTGGACTTGCTGGATTTATCCAGGAGACTGAGTGTCTCGTAGGTAGTTTTGTTATATTTCCAAATATATCACTACCTTGTGAAACACTATTTATCATAAAGAACATTCAACATTAAGTGTCTCCTCAAAGTGCATCCAGCGTGCGTTAATTACAGAAACAGCTAAAATAGTTCATGGTAGACACATTTGCATACGTACCGGCCCCTTGGCAGAACTCCAGGAATGCCAAAATAGCGCTATTCTGCTTATTCCTTCGACAGACATGTATTGAGTCTCTCCTGGCAGACAGTGCTGTGCACTGAGGTGCAAGGTACAGTCTGACGCCGGTGCATATAAATACACACATCTCATAAACGTACTTATGGATCTTTCCTGTATTAGGGAAATGTTGTTCTTTATGCTCCTGATGTTTCCTCCATGCTGCTTATAGCAGCAGTCTGGGCTGCAGTAGTGTCAGCAAGTGTGTACCCCTGGCGCCATGGCAGCTCTGGGCCGCGGACAGGCGCTGTGTGTGTGACGTGACTTTAGGACCCACCTGCTCTGGCACATCACCTAGGGCTGTGCTGAGGGTGTCTGGACCTGGACTGTGACTCAGGTTGACTGAAAGGAGAAACAGGCAGGCCCTTCATTTGAAAACAATTTTGGGGATTTACATTTTTTCCTAAGGCCATTTTTTTAAATGTGTTTGTTTATTTGAGAGAGAGACAGGAAGGGAGAGGGAGAGAGAGCTAGAAATGTCAATGATGAGAGAGAATCAATGATGAGAGAGAATCATGCACACTCCACACTGGGCATTGAGCCCAAAACCGGGGCATGTGCCCCAACTGAGAGCTGAACCATGACCCTCTTGGAATAAAAGGAATAAAGAGGCAGCACAGCGTACAGCAGAGATGGTTCCCACTGCCTGGTGAGTGGACTCCCCTACTGATTTCCCAGCCTTAGACTGTTCTAGCTCTTCCACTCACCTTCTCACAGCAACATGTAACTTTTCATCAGACACAGGTGTGTGACTAGGGGAACAATGTCTGTTCTACATATGAAGCCACGTATGAAAGAAAATAACACAAGCCCTGGGGGGGTCCACCAGCACTCCGCTAAGACTGAAGTGACATGTGGAGAAATCCTAGAAGAAAATGATGCAGGATGAAGTGAGAAGGGGACTATTCTCCCTAGCAAGTCCTGAAAACTTTTTTTATTTTTAAAATGTATTTATGTTGATTTTTAATGAGAGAGGAAGTAAGACAGAGAGAAACATTAATGTGAAAGCAAAACACCAATCGACTGCCTTCTGCACGCCTCCTAAAGGGATGGAGCCCACAGTCCAGGCATGTGCCCTGACTGGAAATCAAACCTGCAGCCTCCCAGTACGCAGGATGATGCCCAACCAACTGAGCCACATGGGCCGGGGCACAGCTTCTGGACTTTAAAAGATAGCACTGAGTTTGCAATGCCTTTGGTAACCGATATCAGTGAGACTTGCAGCAATTCATTCATAGTTGGGACTTGCTACTCAGGGCCCACCCACTGTGTGGTTCCCTAACTCCCTGACTCACTGGACATGTGTATCAGTTACATGTAGGAGCTCAACCTCACTTTCTACTTAAAAAACACAGCAAATCTTAACATTCAGAGGAAGGAACCACCCACGTGAACGTCCGCGCTTCCCGATAATTGAGAGCTGTCTTGATCTCGCTTAGATTCTAAGGTCAGATGGGAGTCAGGAACAGGGAGGGCAAGAAAGGAACAGAAACAGTTTCACACTGAACAAATGTCTGAGATACTGTCCTTATGTGGACCCAGCCCGAGCACTCTTGACAACCATGGTTCCATGGTTTCACCTTCACAGTCTGCTCAAGGTACATGCTCTGAGAAAGTTAATATTTGTTTCTGCTTAGAAAGAAAAAAGCATCACAATAGGAACTTTCAGTTCATTGCAAAACCATGGCTAGATCTCAGGATGTGTTATTATTTATAATTAACTCATTTGTGTGCAGTGTAATTAAGTGTATGTCCTCACAGGAACCCTGCAAAGGCCATTTTGGGGCCAGCCTCATTATTGAAGTGAAAGCAAGAGCAATCAGTTCATGCGTGCCCTGCTGAATAAACACACACTTGCTTGTAATTATTCCTAAACAGTTCCCCTTCCCGCCCCGCAGTCACCCTCTGCATCAGGGATGTGGCCCAGGTGCTGAGCAGGGGCAGGTGCGTGGCGGCTGTGATGACGCTTGCATTTTGTCGGTTTGTGACCTCTGCGATGTGGTGAATGCAGCCAGGGACCTATCTCCTCTTTATTAAGGGCACGTGGGCACCATCCTGTGTAAATCTCAAGCTTAGCAGTTCTTGAAAGTTGATAGTGTTCCCCATCCAGCTAACAGAGCTTTGTTCGCCATAACCTTGCGGGTGGCCGTGTGTTCCCAGCCACGGGTAACATGGGATGTGGGTATGCTGAGTTGATGTGAGTTTCATGCGTGTTATTCAGCACACAGCTGTTCATGGCTCTTCAGTCCGCAGGCTGATCCTCAGTCCACTGAGCCAAACCAGTCAGGGCTAGAACGTTCTTATTTTGAAGACATATTGAGAACAGTCTCCAAAGGGTGCGTGAAGTTAATCCATGATCAGAAGGCTGAACTCTTTCTTCTTCATGTCCTCAGTGGAGTTAAGGTTTTTATAACATTCCCCCAGCCCACTTGTTACCCCATCAGCACTCAGCTGCTGGGAGCCAACTCAGAGCTGGAACAACTAACTGATATTCCTACCTTTGCAGTGGCATCTCCTGCTCTCAATCCTATAGCCTCTTCCCACACTCTGTTTGTTGACGTGTTTATTCCATTCCCAGTGATTTCTTTATTGCTAACATCCCTGCAGAAACACCTACCCGCTGGTCTGTCCTATGACACTCGTGCCATTAGACTTTGCCCCTCCACACCGTCTATTTCCAACCTGGACTGCATGTCCGTGTCCGTGGTTTGCAGAGGGCGCCTGCTGTCATTTCTTGGGTGTGCTCGAAGGTAAAGACCGCCTAACGGGCAGTGACATCCTGTGGCCATCAATATTAATAGGAGGGCCATTAGCGTGGAGTGCACCATCCACACGCTTTAAAGGCCATAAACGCTCATTCACTTTTGCATTAGAAGATGTATTCTTAGCATTTGGAATCATTTTTGCTTAATTGGTGTCAGCTCTTCGCCCATAAATAAGTGAATAAGTTGCTGCTCCCAGTGACACAGAGAAGCTGGCTTGTGGCGTCTTCTGAGACCTTGTCACCAATGGCTACGCTCACAGCCGTTCCATTGCCGGGGAGGGCCCTGATGTCCACACGCGGGCAGAGTGGTGATGTTGGCTCATTAGACATCATCAGGATATGCAAACAGCGTCCTCAGGCCTATAGCTATGGCCAAGCAGATATCTCAACCGTTCACAGGGGAGTCTCACTGCCCAGTTAACGCATGGCCGGGTGAATGCAGCAGCCAGCAGGGTGGTGAGGCAGCTTTGGAAGCTGATCTGTTAGTCTCTGGAGCTTAAGCTCTTAGCTCTGGTGCTGGTGTAAGTAAGCAGCCTCTTGGGGTGTGACCTCCACAGTGAGCCCAGGGCATGAGGTCTGACCTCCACGGTGAGCCTGGCCCTATCGCTCCACCGAGCACAGAAATGACCTCAATGAGGCTCACGCCCTCTCAGCTCTTCAGGCCTCGCCAGGAGAACACGGCTTCCGAAAGTCAACTTCCTCTGGTGGTGGCAAAGCCAGTCTCTTCCCTTTCTAAATTGTTTTTCCTACTTCGGTAGGAAGACCACAGGCTTTGGCAGGGTCCTGGAGCGGTGCACTTAGTGTGTGTACCAATGACTCCGTGAGGTCTCCTGCCTTACCCAGCCGGCCTTGAAGTTATGCCTGAGTCATGCATCTGGTGTCGCCAACAGATCCTGACGAGAAATGACATGTCTCCTGTCTTGGCTGAAACAGGACGGGGTTCCTCCCACTCCCTGTAGCATCCCCAGGAGTTGTATGCCTCAGACCCCAGGACATGAGGTGCAGAGACTGCCAGAAGGGCATCAGAAGGAGGTTATGGGAAACACAGAATTAAGTGACGGGACATCCCAGCCTGACCTCAAACTAATATGAATGTTTGGTGGCCTGGCCCATGGATTAAAGGTGGAGGCACCTGTCCCTCCTGCAGGGCTCTCCTGTCTCCTCCCAGACAGGCCTCCTGGGAGCAGGCTGTTCTGTGTCGCCCTGAGCAGGTGCCTAGTGCCAGCCATCACCCGGGACCAGAGCAGTGATTGGAGGCGATGCCATGTGTCTGATTAGGGAGGGCTCACTGCTACCTGTGGCCTTTGGGAGGGTTGGGCACAGTGAAGTCCTCAGCTAGCCTGCAATGACAGGGGCGTGTGCCTTTCTCAAGCTGCTCACCAGGGCCCGGTGGGTGGAGACAAGTCATAAAAGCTGCCCTGCCCGTGGGTGGACGTCCAGGCAAACCACACCATGAGCTCAGACTCCAGCATGGAAGACTCCATGTCAGCATTTGTCCTTCCATGGGAAAAGTCAAATGAAAGTCAAGGCAAGAGAGTGTTTGCCATCGCCCTCACCCCCTTTTACTTATTTATTTTAATACATTTTTAATTGTTTTCAGAGAGGAAGGGGGAAGGAGAGAGAGATACCAATGATGAGAGAGGATCATTGATCGGCTGGCGGCCTCCTGCACATCCCACATTGGGGATTCAGCCCACAACCCGGGCATGTGCCTTGACCGAGAATTGAACCATGACCTCCTGGTTCATAGGTTGACACTCAACCACTGAGCCACGCCAGCCAGGCCCCCTCTCCCCGACTTTTAAATACATCTCCTAGATCTTACCACTTCCAGCTGTCCGGCAGGAGGTTAACATTTCAATCAGATTCCGCACTGTCTGGTTTCCTGAAATGCACATCAGAATCCACGTTTGCATATGCAAGAAGGGAAGTTCAAGTCCCTCTCCTGGGATTTATATTATGATCCTGACATTTATTAGAAGAATTTGGAAACCCCCGTTTTTAATGACCAAAAATCATGCCTCACAGCTACCCAACACACACACTCACACTCACATATACACACATTTAAGGATCTCAACCCAGATGATTTCTGAACATGTCAGACTTTCTTGCTCTAAGTAAATTCCCCCTCATGCAAACAGTGCATAACTTAGAGGCAATATTAAATGCTGAGTAACAGTCTGAGGTGCTCAGAGAGAGTATCCCCATGCTTGGGGGTTGTCGCCAGGGCCCACCTGCCCTCGGCTCCTGGAAGCCAGGTTTCTATTTACTGGATTGCTCCACAGAAGACAAACAGATGGGGCAGAAAAAAATTCCAGAAACAGAAACGGGGTAGTAAGGGCCTGGGCTTCTGGGCAGCATCAGAGAAGGTGCCTCTGTGTGACCAGCAGGCCTCCTGAGAGCCTGGCTCTCCACCGGCGAGGAGGTTTGGGTATTTCTCCTGAAATCCGCAGCTCATTTTAGGGTTCGCTTCTCTAAGCTCTGATGAGAATGATCCATGGCTGGAATGTGAAAAGTATATGAAATGGGGGGGGGGCGGTGCGGCGTTAGGATCATAACATGAATCCCAGGCAGGGCCTCCCCCAGCCTCCAGCAGCCTCAAGGGCGCCAGTCTCATTAATTACTTTGCTCTGAATACAGCCAGCCCACAGACACCAGACCAAGATAAATTGCGCCCAGGGTGGGTTTCACTGCTCCCACCCATGCGTGCCTTTCTGTGTCAATGTGCACAGAGCGGAAATCTCAGTGGAGCATGTTTGCATGTTGCTAACACCCTATTTCCCGCCCAAGTATTGTTTCTAGGACTTGATGGGAGAGCTTCCAGAGCAGGCCTTGGCGGGGAAGCCTGAAGGCAGCCAGGGTGATGCTGTAGCTTGCAGAGCCCAGGCCGAATCTTGGGCAAGGCCCTGGTCCAGGGCATGAGTCAGAACTTAGGTCCAACCTGAGCTGCATCTCCTGGCCCCAGACTTGGGGGTGCACCCCTCTGAACTAAGACACTTTCCCATTAGCCCCCCAGGCCCGCCCAGCAGTGTCCAGTTGGATCACCCAGAGGAGATGCCTCTTCTCACTCAAACTCCTGAGCCTAGCAGGGGCCTGGCTGCTCCGAAGGAAGAGAATGAAAGCTGCTCTTATGATTCGGTTCACCTCTCAGTTTAACAATCCTGGTGCCATCGGCGAGCTAAGGACACGAGTCACAGGGCCTGTGCAAGTGAGGTCAAATTTGGTGGTTTCAAAACTTCACATCCACTTGACAGTCTATAGATAACAGAGTGATGGTGACCCACACTGACCAGGGTGGGAGTTGGGGCGTGGCACGGAAGGGAGGGGAGGTGGTGTGAGGGGAAGAATTGGGGTGCGGCACTCTGGTCACACATCCCCTTTCCACCTGCTAACTTCACAGACATACTGCTTACCACATGCTCTCTATGGCCCCGTTGCTTTATGGGTATCATTAGCAGGAGTGCCGACCTCAGAGCCGCCCTCTGCAGATTTGTGGTGTCCTCGCACATTTAGGTGATCCAGTAAGTGATGATTATACCAGCGACATCAACCTCACAGCGCCACTGCAGGCCCCAGTCTGACATCCGAGATGGGCTTGTTAGCCACGTACACTCGCAGGCCTCCTCATGTGTTACCTTAATCAGGGTAAATGGGCTTGGGATCTGGGAGTCGGCATCTTTGACACGCTCATCACATGATTCTACTGCAACCTTGAAAATGAGAACTTCAGGGAGCCGTGAGCTCCGCCTCAGAGACGCATCGTCAGAATCAACCCTTATTTTTAATGTTTTTAAATTTCCCAATTACAGTTGATGTACAATATTATATTAGCTCCAGGTGTACAAGTGGGTGATTAGGCATTTATATAATGTACGAAATAATCACCCCGTAAGTCTAGTGCCCATCAGACACCACACAGTTATTGCAGTATGATTGGCTATATCCCCTGTGCTCTCCTTTACATCCCGTGACTGTTTTTATAACAGCTGATATCTACTTCTCACTCCCTTCACCATTTCCACCCAGTCCCAACTCCCCTCCCATCTGGCAGCCATCGATTAGTTCTCTGTGTCTACAAGTTAGTTTGTGTTTTATTTTTTGTTTGTTTTACTTTTTTTTATTCCATATGTAAGTGAAGTTACATGCTATTTGTCTTTCTCTGTCTGACTTATTTCACTCAGCATAATATCCCCTAGGCCCATCCACATAGTTGCAAATGGCAGGATATCATTCTTTTTTATGGCTGAGTAGCATTCCATTGTATAGATGTACCACAACTTTTTTATCCACTCCTCTATTGATGGACACTTGGGTTGCTTCCATGTCTTGGCGATTGTAAATGATACCGCAGTGAACATGAGGGTGCATATGTCTTTTTGAATTCGTGTTTTGAATTCCTTCAGATAAGTATCTGGAAGTGGAATTGCCATGTCAGATGATAGTTCTATTTTTAATTTTTTTGAGAAAACACCATACTGTTTTCCACAGTGGCTGCACCAGTCTGCATTCCCACCAATGGCAGACGGCCTGGTGCTGACAGAAGCCCAGGAACACGGCACCCAGCTGTCAATGCCAAAGAAGCTGCTGAGTCCCAGAGGACACGGGTGAAGTTCAAGTGCAGCTGTTAGGTCTAGAATTGCTGCTATGGTTCATTCTTATTAACCTTTATTCACATATTTTTTGTGTGAGAAATGGGGTGGAGCCTGAAGACAGACACAAGATTTGCATAGATTCCATCACTGTGATCTAATACCGCGTGTGCTGTGGCTGACACCAAACTGTAATAAAGGCCTTCCACTCATGCCATAGTCTCTGACCTCCATGGAAGATGAAGGGATGAGTCCCCCAAACATGAATGAATTTGCAACAGTTGAGGGTATGAGATGCAAAAAGTCGTGGAGGTAGGGAGAGGATGGGCGTGAGAAGGGGCTGGCCCAGTAGCAGCAGCTGAGCCTTGCTGGGGAGGAGGCAGGGCTCGGGAGGAGGTGCTACCAGGACTGCTGGGGCCATGTTGCAGAGGAGATGGGTGAGGGGAAAAGACTGCACACTGGTTCCATCTGCAGCAACTTCCAGGCAGTTTTGAAGCATCCATTTAGCCACAGGCTGCCCATCAAAATGTTTGCAAGTGAAGAGAGAGAAAACCTGATGCAAATCAGGAGTTGCGCCTGTGGTCGATGTAAGAAATGTGCAGACCTGTAGAGAATTTTTATGAGTTTATTTGACCCGAGCTAATGACAGTTGCCAAGAAGGCAAATCTCAGTGGATGGGGAAAATGCTCCAGAGCATGGTGGTTTTGCTGCTTATTTTAGAATCAAAGGAGGAGGCATAAGGGACTACGTGAAACTCACTGGTGGTGGATTAGGGAGGGGGGAGAAAGCCCAGGGGGAACCTCTGGGATTGGGTGAAGACTGGTGGAGAGACTCACCTTTTTCCCAGGAGAGTTAATAATGCACATCCACAGCACGTGGAGATGATGCTCGGGGAATGAGTGACGCTGTGGTCTGTGTTCTGATGAGAGACTCTCAGAATCTGGCGGAAGCTGAGGGCACCTGCCAAGGCGGCGGTGTGTGTGTGGGTCTTACCACCCACCCCTGCTCAGCCCCGGCCGTCTCTCTGCTCATGTTCAGTTCTCTTTGCAGATTTCTAACCACACTACTCGCTCTAAGGTGACATAATTTACAACCGAATATTTTAAATCCTGGCATTTTCCCTGAAATGTTTCAAGTGAAACTATGGTCAAAGAACTGAGGGCTTAATTGTGTTATAGAACAGAATTTAAATCACATGAGCCTGGAAAAAAGGAAAAAGAAGACAGTGACAAAACTAATAAAAGTTAAAAGGTAGGTAAGAGGGTGAAGTGCACCAATGCACTCCCGTTTCACTGGGCAGGCCGTGCCCATTGTGTTACCTGCTCTTACATCCGGGAAGGAACCCGCATCTGGATGCCCTGTGTCATAACAACAGCTCAGCCCGAGAACAGCACTGAGTGCAGGGAGCCCTGAGCTGGAGGGAGGGGAGAGTTTTGCTTTTTGTTTCGTGATATTCTGGTTACATTTCAATCACATGTTGCTTCTATAATAAACTGCATGTGTGTAGTGGTTCTATTTATTTAAAAGGAAAAGGAAAGAGTTTGGATCTGTCTTGTCTGAGGCTGTGATCAGAGACTAGGAAGGTGACCCATGGGTGATGGGTGCCATGGACTGGGTGGGGAAGGGAGTGTGGAGGGAGCCAGGGCTCGGAATGGCTGAGTGTGGCAGCAGGACAGAGGGAAGATTAGGATGAGGAAGGCCTTGTGTGGGCAGTGATGCCACTGGAACTGGAAGGATGTACAGGGTTGGGAGAAGGAGATGTTAGGTTGACTATAGGTTTCAGGGCAGCAAGTCATGAGCCTGGTGGTGTCATTAGTGGGAGTAAGAGATGCAGAGAGACTGTGGAATGACCAGGCCAGTGGTCTGGCTGAGGTGCTGACTGCCCCTCACACCCTGGCCCCACATCTCTGCCCCCACAAATATGCTGGCTAGGTGATGTCCAGCGGGCTCTGGGGATGCATTGAAATAGTGACATCACAAAATCAAAGTGGCGTGAGTTGGAGTCATAGCAGGACAGAGCTGCCAGAAGTTCACCTGAGGCCAAGCAGAATGCTCAGGTTCAGCCACTGGGATTTGCAGGTTTATATGCGGTGAAAGGGTGGTGCAAGACTGACTCAACCCCCACTTTCAAACTGGCCAGTAGGGATGCAGAGGAAATGACCCAAGTCCCACTTAGGCTAACTGCATCCTGCCCCCTGTGCAACCAAACCCTGGCCCTTTCCTCGACCAATCAACAGGGGCCACACATGTTACCCCACCCACTACTTCCAGACCCCCTATAAAACCTTTGTTCTCCTGAAACTTGCTCTCTTTCCGCCCTACGCTGTGTCGGTGAGTGTGGGTGGGATTGAGCTCGAGCTAGCTCAAATAAAGGCTCTTTGCTTTTGCATTGGACTCAGGCTCACTGGAGGTTTTTGGGGATCACGAAATCTGGGCATAACACGGTTCATATAGAAACGAACGACCTTGTACTTTTCAGTGACATGATGACACCCAGTCGTGCCACAATTCTGATGCACAGTGTGACTTCAGTAAGTGATGTCATGTAGTCCCAGCTGTCACGGTGCACCTGACCTCACGGAGACCCTTGGAAATGATCTGAAGGAGAGATTGTCACCATCAGACTTGGTGAAAGATGCAACCGAGGCTCTGAGGGTCCTGCCCATGAGCTGGCCCTGGAGGGAGCAGGAGCTCAGACCGCAACTCTGCTTCTGGAGCATGACTCTCCCGGGACCCCTACAGTCCTCAGCTCTCCACACATCAGCACATGCACAGAAAGTCACCTCTGGCCTGGCTGCCTTCAGCTTCCTCCCACAAACAATTTCACCAATACACCTGGGCGAACTCAGCTGACCAACAATCTGAGCTAAACAAATCACTTTATATAGGAAACAGCCCTTTGTACTCCAGAAAGGCACCTAATTAATAAACTAATTAATATTCTTAGCTTGTACAAGGTCTTGTTTCAGCCACACTTGCCATCCAAAGCCTATTAAAAATATTTTGTGTTGAGTGCCAAAGACTATCCTAAGGACTAGCCAATCTGTTTACTATCTGCCCTTCTACACACACACACACACACACACACACACACACACACACACGTGCGCACGTGCATATACACCCAAGCATCAAGGCACACAAATATCCCAGAGCTCACTTGGATGCTCTACCCTCCCTAGCATGTCTAGGTCAGAACAATTAGTGGCTATTTGCAAATGAAGAGCTCTTTAGCCATCAGGATGGATTGTGAGGAATGATGTCCATGGATGGATGGGCTCCGAAGTGCTGAGGCTGCAGCCTGCCTTGCTTCAGCTGTTATTTTTGTTCCAGGAAACCCCAGCTGCACAGTTGCAGATCCACTGGCCAGCACAGACTCATAGACTGAAGCCCTAACCTCTCATGTGGCATATTTGGAGGTGGAGCCTTTGGGAGGTAAAGTTTAGATGAGGGCATGGGGGTGGGACTTCCATCCTGAGCTTAGTGTCTTTCTTTTTTTTTTTTTT